>OY776277.1:78816286-78823786 GCA_963675445.1 Linnaemya vulpina | reverse complement strand
ATGCTGTGATGTGCAATATCACAACTTCTATTTTTTTAGTATGAATTAAATATATTTGAATTTTGTTTCCTTTAAATATATTTTACTTGGCGGCCTAGCAACGGTAGGTAGTTAATTAATAAAATTAATTTTAATAACTTTGAAATGCACACAGCTATTAGAAAAACCCTCCTAAATATAAAAATACGCTGAATATTCAACGTAAGCAGTTTTTATGTCACTCAGAGCTCGAAACGACATAATTAGCTTTAATATCGATCAGCAAGAACTGTCACGGTAATATGTTAATGCCATATTCCTATGTAGGTTAAGCTAGATTCTAAGGGTATTATCTAAGTAGATAATTAATTCGGTCCCTTTGTCATGCTCTGAAGTAAAGGACCTTTGTTGGGTTGCCCTTCACCACATGTGTGGTCACTACAGAGGGTGATATCCTGGAAAGCTGTATGCTTGCCAGGCTATCTAAGCCTACCAGAAGGTTAGAGCCCAGCACTGCCGCCCTATAGTTAGCTGGAGCAGGACACTACCAGAATATGGAACACCGTTTTGTCTTCTTAATCATTACCACTTTTACACTAGACCCATTCTTCTTGCGTGGTCTCTAAAGTTCTTGTGTCCCGTTATCGTAGTCACTAGTTAACGCATACGAACTGTGTCAATGATGCACCTAATAGTATCCACGCTTTCCCCCCTTAGTGTAGCAAGTTCAAAATATTCGCATCAACAATAGGTTTGCAAGGGCGACCTGAGTGGCTGGCACGAATACAAGTGTCACCATCGAATATCTCGCTGTCTCATTTATAAACAATTGGCCTTCGACCACAGTTTGGATGTACTGCACACGTTAGTAATAGTAACGATAGCCACATTTCTGACGATATAAACAAACACAACATGCAATATCACCAGCGATTTCGATCTTTAATTAAAGCTCTCCGCATCAGTAAAAAAACCAGATAGCATTTACGAGGAATAATAAACTGTCATAAGTCGCTGAGAAGTCCACCAAAAAAAAAAATTGGCAGCGAGTAGTACACGTTCTCATGGATTTCCCAGACCAGTCCTTAACCATCAGCACGCGAAATTAAACCTGAATGTGGAAAATAGAACCAACTGTGTTTCCATGACATCCACCTGGGACAATTCAGCATAGCGAAGAGTGCCGCGTTGGAGTGGATCTTAGCCAGTCTCGCCACGAGTTGGAATATCTTTTCAAAAGTTTTGCAGTGAACTTATCCACACCAATGTCCAATAGAAGAAGATGGGTTTAACAATAGCCTCAATGATCCAAGTGATCCTTTCGGGACTTACAACCTATTTTAGATCAACTACTTTTTTGCATGCACAAATATTCACCAAGGCCCTATCCGCTCACGCCCGGATACTCAGATTCCATGATAGCTTGTTATCAGAGATCACACCCAGGTACTTGGCGCTGTAAAATATTATCGAGAGGGAATCGCTTAGCTCCGGATAAATGAAGATATCGATCTTGTACCTTCTACCAAAAAGTACCAGCTTGGCTAGATTGACACTAAGGCCTCAACCAACACTTCACTTGCTCAGGAGTGCCATTCCGAATTCCATAAATATATGGATGGTATCCAAGTATTTATTAGAGATCGCCTGAGTGCCCAGACAGATCTCCCTGAACTCAGCGGCATTTCCAATTAACGCCGTGACGACCCTAGAGGCAATCACACTCAAAACATATTGACAGATACCATCATCAGCCATACCATAGTAAATGCTGTGACTCAGAGAGAAGATTCCTAGGAGTGATCATTCCCAAAAGAATATCAATCGGTCTTTCTAATGCGATGTCTTTCCTTTCTTCGTGATAGAGACAACCAACCATATTTAAATAGAGTTTACATTTTTATCAAAATTAACTCAAATTATATTTAAATATCCACTAATTTATTGGCTTTTGAACCGTATATCGTATTTTTTCTGAATTTCCATACCATTCTATTGAAGTTCATTTTCAATCCATCAGTCCAAGAATGAGGTCTCTAGCCGATTTCACGTACAGACAGATGAACATCGCTCATTCATCATCGCTATTCATAAATAGCCAGAATATATATACTTTATGGGATCTCATATTATAATCAAAGAAATTACACCCTTTGTAAAGGGTATAAAAAATGCAATTCAAAAACTTCATATTTAGATACATTAGTAATAAAAGGAGGTGATAACTTATTAATAGATTGCTGCCAGAAACCAACATGTTTTGGTAGAATGATTAATTATTATTCCAGACATTAAAAAATAATAACTATTTATAAAGCTAAAAATTTAATAGAAAAATACTTAAAGTAAGTGATGAGAATGGTTGTGGACGAAACTCTTTATTCATACGAAAATAATCTAGTAGCTGAATTATGCCAATCTATGAAAAGTGTTCAGTATATAAAAGATTCTAAATGAGATAGAACTTACTTGACGATTTTATGTATTTAGAAAAAACCAATAAAAGGTCAGAAAAGTTGGAAATACTTCGAATCGAAAGAAATAATGAGCTGAGGGCAAAGCACTTAAATTATCTTTTATTTTTAAAAGATCACTTTAGGCGATCATCTTATATGTAAATTCAAACATATAGAACTACAATATGTAAAATTGTTATGAAATTTTTTATTTTTGTTTAATGTGAATTGTTAAAGTTTTTTGTTAATAAATTACTATAAATTTAAATTAAAATCTTGTTGTATTAATTCTTATTACAAATATAAATATAAAAACTTTATTGAAACACTTTGCTCAAATACTTTAATCGATTTTCCGAGTAGTTAAAAACCCCAGTTTCGAGTTATTTGATTACTCGGACAATTGAAAAGTCGAGTAAAATGAACCTCCTAATATTTATATTCAAAAACTTTATACATACGAAAAGTTATTGTATGGTTTTACCCAGTTTATACCTGCAAATATATGACATGTAGCATATACTATTTTTATTTTCAAATATCTTTGAAAACGTAGTACATACATATGAGTTTATAGTATATTAATATGAAGTTCAAAATATTGACTGTATGCGCCGATATATATATATATATATATATATATATATATATATATATAAGTACATATATATTCTATTTTGTTGGACAATACCACTAAATTACATAGTTTAGAAAAACTAAGCCTGCTCGCTACTTCATACCTCTTTCCTAAGTAACAAACAATTCGTATGCATTTTTTTCATTTGTGTTTGTTTACTTCATAAGAACATTCTAGAGAATGAAGTTGGAAGAGCATTACAAAAGTGAGTAAAAAAAATCTTAGTATACTTGAATACAATCCAATGTTATTCACAGGTTCGTATATATATTGAAATTTATATTCGCTGTAATGAAACATTTTATTCACGGTGAAAAATATGAAATTAAATGACAAGCTCTCGGAAGAAAGCCCAAAGCTTCATTCTACAGCTTTAAATCCAATTATGTAGAAATGGAATATAATATAGAGAAATTAGCTATCGAAATGTTAACCCATCCTGCAATGCACAAAATTACCTCTACCACTGCCACAGATCTCAATTCTATAATTCGATTCGAAGCATTTCACGATCTATTCTCTCAATTAGTAGATAACAATAAAACATCCAATCACAAAATATGTGGTGCCTTAAGCCAACCTTTGTAGGAATACTGAATAATCTATCAGTGATATTTATTGAAAATCCCTTTTAACTTCGGTTCAGCTATCAGTACTTTTCTTTCGCCACTGCGACATACCGACAACAACAGAAGAAACAACTTCTGGGAAAAGTTTATTTCACATACGAATCGTTTAGTCAAAGAACGAGTGGTCAATGTTATACGTGGTGCGTATTATTGTCATCTGGACCACAAAATGGTGCACCCTATATAAAGATCACATGAGCACATTCCGTTGTAGTATCGGTAAAACAATGAAATACACCCCACGTTGCGCCGATGCTCCAGTGAGTCAATATAGTTGGCTACACTATTTTCACCAAGGAGTTTGTCCGCTCTCTGCTGTACTCTTCATATATTTGGATTTTTCAGCCTTCGTTGGGAATGACGCTACATAAACTAGCTTCCACCACACTGTATATTTACCGACATGCTACGAGTTATGAATAGCTTAGCCAATGGAGTCGCCATCGTCAAAAAGCACGGCTTCAAGACCAGTGCTGAAATATCATCTAGCCCAATCGTCTTTGTCATGGTGAGATTCGGTAAGACCTTTTTAACTGCAAATAAGAGCGCACACACTACAGTGTAGCGAAACGAGTTATTCTTGGCTTAGTAACAGATACAACTCCATACAGGGACTTTTGTTGATTGCTTTCTGGCAAGCAATAAATACTTGCAAATATTTTTGCCAAATTGTAGGTGTAAGAGAAATAAAGAACAACAAAAAATTATTGTTTTAATATAAAAAAAATGTATTTAGAGTGTTGACAACATAATTTGTTTTATTTTGCACAAGCACTTGGAAGTTTAAATTAGTATATATTTTGGGGGTTTTTCAAGCTCATGAATTTTAATTATATGCTAGTTCTTTTTTCCCAAAATCTTAATGAAAAAATTGAGTGATTAGTTGAGGGGTTTTAGCTAGTTCCTATGTGCATTTCATTGGGGCTAATGCAGATCGTCAGGGAAACTTAACCCAATTTATCTTAGAATAACTAAGGACATTTATTTCATTCTTCCACTTTACTAAGTGAGAAGCTTTGAAACAAATATCAAAGTCACAACAAGAACTCACTGATCACTCCTCCTTTTTTATTTTCTTACGTTTTATTCTACAACTAGATGGTTTTTTGCCGATTTAAATTGTAGGTGAAAGAGATATAAAGAACAACAACCAAGAATTGTTTTAATATAAGAACAATTTATTTAGAGTGTTGACAGCATAAGTTGTTTTATTTTGCACAAGCTCTTGCATATTTAAATTAGTATACATATATATATATATATATATATATATATATATATGCAACATTATGATGAATGAATGAATTGCTTAATCATATATGTATACATATATATATATACATACATATATATATATATATATATATATATATATATATACATATATAAATATATATATATATATATATATATATATATATATATGTATTTATTTATTTATTATTTTATATATATATATATATATATATATATATATTTATATATACATATATATATATATATATATATATATATATATATATATACATATTTATTTATATATATATATATATATATATATATATATATACATATATATATATTACATCATCCCACCAAGTTTCCGGCATTTGGAGATACTCCCTGGCAAAACTCAAACGGGCCATTCGATTTCGTAAATTAACAAATGGTTTACGACGAGCTACACGAAAATTAAAACCTTTAGCCCTTATAGTTTTGCTTATGGTTGATGCTGAAACTTCTTTATCAAATTCACTTAAGACCTCTATCACTAATTTTGGTGCACTTAAACGCGGATTTGCTTTAATTTTTCGAGCAATCACATTTTCCTCACGCTCCGTAAGTTTTTTGGTTCGCCTGACTGCTTTATAATATGGATTCTTCCCTCATTTTTGTATCTTTGGACTATGTCTCCAACAGTATTGGCTATCATATTCAGTATTTCCGCAATTTACTTCTAAGTTTTACCCCTTTCGCAATTAAAAATCACAAGTTTTTTTTCAAAGACGTATTTTGTCCTTTGCGTTCCTTGTTGACAAGTTCGTTAAAAATGTTTTTTTATAACTTTTTGATTTCCTTTTAATGGGATATATTGATTAATTGGAGAAAAATTTCTTTAATTGCCAGGTTTTTCCAAGCATTTTTTGCAATAACGGCAAAACCGAATATTAATGACGCGCAATAAACAGGGTTAACATACTTTTATAATTTTATTATGGTTAAAAGGTTAACAACGAGCCATTTATTTACATTGTGTTTAACCCTTATATCGTTACCTTTTTTAAAGGTTTTTGTATATTTGGGTAACAACATCCTTTCCGCTCATATATGCCTGCTCATAGCAATAACATAAGAAACCGAATATTAATGACACTAGCTGTATTAATATATATATATATATATATATATATATAAATATATATATATATATATATATATATATATATATATATTTACACATATTAAAAATAGATTTAAATAAAACGACAATGTGGCTATATGTACTTGGCAGCACTGCCAATTAATCTCTAGTTGTCAAAATGTTGCAACCCTGGACAACACAATATAGATAATATTCAAATTAACGGAAATAGAATACTCCAGGTATACCAGATCATTCGAGGCTGTACCTAGCAACATAAATGCTAAGAGATGTTATTCTTAATGATCTTGTATGCAAGTATTCGCTGCTAATAAGACTAAACAGGTTCACAAGTATACACAGCCATATACACATAGCAGAAGAAGAAACAAAACCACACAACACACAGAACACTCATACATACATCCACATATTGTTACCATAAGCAAAACACACAAGTCAGCATTGTCATGTATACAAACACACGTATATAGCTACATGTTAAGTAAAGTACAACCAACAACAACCATGTCCAAGAAGCTTCGCGAAGTTACCAGACGACGTCATTTTCGCTATATAAAGGCACTGCCAGAGCTCAGGGAGTGAGTGTGATTTCAAATATAGACGTGTTAACATCGCTAAGTGTTGAGCAGTACAAATACTCGTGTTAATAAAGTAATAAATAAAGTGTTGCCGCATTATATTTCTAAAATTAATTTGTCCGTGTTTTAATTTGATGCAATAAAACGAATCCTTGAAGGATAAACATAAAAATTGGTGTCAGAAGTGGAACTGCAAAAATAATTAAAAGGACATTGCAATTTAAGAAAAAAAGGACATTAAAAAAATATTAAAATAAATAATCATAAAATTTGATGAGCTAAAAGTTCAACAGCTGAAAAAGAAGCTCAGTAAGCTGGAATTGCCAACTGAAGGTAACAAGGCTGAACTGCAGAAGAGGCTGATAGATGAGTTTGAGAATCGCGGCATGGACATCGGGACATATGAGTTTGAGGACAAAGACGATGTGCAGGTATGCCCTCCTGCCACGTTCAGCAGCATAGACATAAACTCAATGTTCGCTGCTATGATGATCCAAATAAAACAAAACTCTCAGCAGATGCAGGACAAGCTTATAGCCGAAATAACTGAAATAAAACAAAACTCTCAGCAGATGTAGGAGGCATCAAGGATCAACAGTGACAAGCTTGTAGCCGAAATAGCTTAAATAAAACAGAACTCTCAGCAGATGCAGGAAAAGCTTGTAGCCGAAATACAGGAGTCAAATAAGGCCAAAAACGAGACCCTGGTAGAGGTTTCTGAAGCCATTAACAGGAGGGTGGGTTCTATTGACAATAAATTCTCAGAGCTGGAACAGCATGCAAAGGAGTTCGAAGAGAAATTGCATACTCTAGAGGACAAAGTGCATAGCCTGGA
>OY776277.1:78751286-78811286 GCA_963675445.1 Linnaemya vulpina | reverse complement strand
TTAAAAACAAATTGAAGCAAATCTAAAGTGCTCAGGAGACGTACAAAATAAACTAACAAGCGGTAAGAATGTGTTAGCGTCGTTTAATTGCTGATTTTTCGGCGATGCACAAAAAACCTCGTCCATCAGCATTTGTGTTTTGGCTTCGTAGCGTTCGTATGCTAGCATATTGTCATCGAGTAAATGATTTGTTGTTATTGACTACCTGTGCAGTTTTGTTAAAATATATTTATTTTTTTACATCTATTGTTTCTTTCGGATATTGTTTTTTCAATATATTAATAACATCTCATATTGTTTGTGTTTTTCTTCTCTATTGTTATATGCTTCTAATGCGCAATAAATCAGTGACTATTTAAATCTCATTTAACTTTAAATGCTATTTAAATACCAAATTACGTTTTTCAACGCAAACTTAAATGCCCCTCATTAGCCATTCAAATGTTATTTAAATCGAGCACAGAAAACATATGACTTTGACTTTTTTCTTTTAAGAAGAAGAAAACTTAGTGATGTTGTAAAAAATTTAAAAAAGTTGCGTAATTAAAGTAAATTATCAATAGAATAAAGTCGGAAATCAATAAAACAATATTTATTGCAAAAATGGACTCTTAACGCAATTGAAAAAACTAAAATAATTTCATGGACAACACTTGAAATACTTTGAATCATAAGCAAAACACATGTTTTCTGAACAATGGCGATTTTTGTTTACATATTTCATGGTGCTACCACATTTTTCGTATAAGATTATTGAAATATTTAAGTCTGACTGCAAAACTGAAAGGGTATTTAAATATACTTTAAATATTCATCAAAATTAAATAAATCGACACTTAAATAGCCACTGATATATTGGGTATAATTTTATATTCCATACATATATTTATTTTACATATGAAATTTATTTGTTGTAAGCAATGTCTATATGCATTTCATTGACGCTTTTTACCAAATCGTCAGTAGACTTCAACTACAGTTTTGAAAAGTTTCAAACTTCTCAAACTTATTAAAAGACTTTTATAAACCATCTGAGAATTATGTTAATAAATCAACTATAAAAATTTATAAATGATTTAAAAAAATCACATTATAATAAGTGTAGTAGGCTATGAAACTTATACAAACCAAAACCCAACAAACAACTTTTATTCGATATGACTTTATTTAATTTTTCTACATCTTTATACAATTACAAATCCTTTGGATAACAATGAAAGTATTTGTAAGGCTATTTTTTTTTGTAAGGTAATTTGTAGCCTACTACAGTTATTATAATGTGATTTTTTGGAATCATTTGTGAAATTTTATAGTTAATTTATTAACATAATTCTCAGATGGTTTATAAAAGTCTTTTAATAAGTGGAGAAGTTTGAAACTTTGCAAAACGGTGGTTGAAGTCTACTGACGATTTGGTAAAAAGCGCCAATGAAATGCATATAGACATTGCTTAACCACCCAACAAATAAATTTCATATTATAAATATATATATATATATATATATATATATATATATATGTATATATAAAAAATTAAATTGAAGTTATATAAAATTTAAATTTAGTTACAAAGTTTATAAAAAGAAATGGCGCTAATAACGTACATATACATATATGAATAAGTTTATAATGTATATTATGAAACTTGTGTACTATGTAATTTTTTTTCATCCACGCACTTCTCCTACAATTTCAACAAGCAAATGACGTTTTTTTCTTCAATCAGATTCGGTGACGTACAAAATATTAGGCGACAAATTAAAATATCAAAATGTTTTGATTTTCATCAATCAGAGCCGACAACATGTACGTCTAGCCGAAAAAACACGATTGCTGTGTGATTGTTCGTTTATTTTGTACGCCTCCTGGGTCCATAAAAAGCATAAATCTGGTTCAGCTGCTGGTGCATATATTGTGTGGAAATACTCCAATGCGATGCAGTTTCTAGACATGAACCACACTTCTAAAACAACAGAATCAGTTTCATCAATGAGGTTATTGGTTTGTGTTATTTTTTATTTTATAAGACTTTTGAATTTAGATTTTTATGACAGATTTCGGAAGACTCAGATTTGGCGCTAGTAGAACCGATTGTGTCCTGTTTCTTTCTGTCGCCGTTCAACTCATTATTTTTCCCAAATTCTAAGTCTTTCGATTACACTTTTGCTTCGTCGTCACCAAAACCTACCACCATACAAACAATAGTCATATATTCTTTAATTTTAATTTGGTGCTGATTCTGTTTTCCCAACATGATACTAAAAAGTTCGAAGTGATCAATTGAGGGGTTTTATATAGTTTGTATTTGCATTTAATAAAGACATTATTTCAAACTTCCTCTTTAATAAGTGAGAAGTCTAAAACAAATATCAAAATCATAACAAGAACTTATTGATCACTTTTCCTCTTTTATTTTCATACAACTTTTTCCGACTCTAATTGTAGTTGTAAGAGAAATAAAGAACAACAACAACTAAAAATTGTTTTAATATAAAAACAATTAATTTAGAGTGTTACATGTAGAGCACTTACATGTTTAATGTTCAAATTAGTACATATTTTTGGGAATTGTCGTTTAAACCTCACCTAACGAAATGCTATCGTCATACATATGTAAGCAACCAGCATTACAATATTGGGTACCTACGGTAAATTGAAAATAAAATCTAAATTGTTTAACTGATTTTTATGGTTTTTTTATTTTTAAGATCTGTAACTATTAGATAAAATGCAAAAGTGTTTAATATTTGCTTTAAATTTTTTAATTTCCATTTTGAATCTGAAAAATTTTACGAATTTTTCACGAAAAAAAATTTTTTTTCTAGATTAATTTCTGAATAATTCCAAAACGATAAGAGATAAAGAAAAATTGTATGTGACTTAAATAAAAACAGTTTTGTTACACATCATTTGTTGTTTAGTTTTTAAAATCTGATGATTCGTTCTCGAGGCAAAAAATTGCGACGCCCATAAAAACAAATCTCGACCTGATGGAAAAAAACCGAAAACGGATTCGAGTTCAGTGCATCAAAATCCATACATAATTATTTTTTGCAGAGCAGTGTTATTATACGAATCAGCGTGTATGTTACCATATAAAATTCAACATATCTTTTAAATAAAAATATTGTAACTGTTATGTTGATATTGAATATAATGACATTTATTAATATCATTAAAATTCATCATTTTAACATATTGTGTAACCACCAAACATACAAAATATGCTGGTATAGGAATTTTCTACTAAATGTAATCATATAAGTTTCAGCAAACATATGCTAAATCAACATATGGTGTAGACTAATCTTTATGTTATGGGTACGTACCCAGAAAATACTTTTTATAAAAACACTTTAGGCGATTATTGGGTCAAGTAGAAACTTTTCGTTACTTAAAAAATAAAGTCTATAATAACAAAAATAAATATAGTTCGTAACCAGGTATGGGCACCACTACATTGAAAGCTTGGCATGTGTGCCATGGTATTAGTTTGTTTTTCTTCTCATTTAGTGACATCCGACGTACGTCTGCTTCATTTGGCATTTTCTACTAGACTAAGCACAATTTCGTTCTCTGCTTCGCATATCAATTTTGTGTATGTACACATCGTTCGCTCATTTTCAGGTATGGGCACCACTACATTGAAAGCTTGGCATGTGTGCCATGGTATTAGTTTGTTTTTCTTCTCATTTAATGACATCCGACGAACGTTTGCTTCGTTCGGAATTTTCTGTTAGACTAAGCACAATTTCGTTCTCTACTTCGCTCATCAATTTTGTGTATGTACACATCGTTCGCTCTTTTTGCATTTTCATTTTGCATTTGCCCATACTTGCTCATTTTGCATTTGACCATACTTGTTCATAACAAACAAGTAATAAAGAAGCATTAAAAACAAAACTAAATGAAATAAAAAAGCTTTTGTCCTTGAATTCAAGGTGTTTTGTGACAAGATGTCTTTCCATTTTCGATGGCTTCACGCATTTATTGTAAAAGATTTTAAAACAAATCACACACTGTGGTAACATCTCATTATTGTTATTTAAGGAAGTAAATCAAATTCATATCATATTATCTCTTTTTAAAAGACATTTAAAAAAATAAGGTCCAATAAGTTTATAAAATACATTTTAAAAGCGTTATTTTAAACTTACAAATAAAGAAAAGCAACTGAAAACAACACAGCTGACACTGTCAAATTGAAAACATAACAGTATTGCTGACACACCAGTATCAATATACGATTATAGCGGTATAAAAATACGTACACCACTTGCACGAAAAGTGAATTTATATATATATGTATATATATATATATATATATATATATATATATATATGTATATATATATATATATATATATATATATATATGTATATATATATCTATATATATATATATATATATATATATATATATATACATATATATATATATATATATATATATATATATATGTCCGTACGAACCCCCAGGGGCCGCGGACCACCACTTGGGAACCTGTAGTATATGATGTTAACATAAGTATGTATATTATATACAATTTAATATTAAATTTGTAAACGAATATTTAATGAAAGGTTTGTTTTAAAGAGATTTATAAGAGTGACGACACATTAATTAGGGTGGCGGCGGTGAATAAACTGATATTCTCCAACATTCTCCCCTCTTTAAAACGACTGTATTTCAAGAATCATTAGAGTTGGGACTATTCGAACACATTCATCAATGACACTAATTGTTTTTGTTATTCGTGCTTAAAGCCAGTTTTGAGGGGGTGTATTATCTTCTTGAGTGATGATTACATTTCCTACCTTGATGTTTACCTGCTTCTTAGACTATTTAGAATGTTGTGTCAATAAATAAAGATAATCTCTAGATCACTGTAGCCAAAATTAATTTTTGAGAAATTAAATATTTTGCCATCTGTCTAGTGTTGCGTGAAGAACAGAAATTAACGATCAATCAATCAAAAGGTGACCAGGAGTCAAAGCTTCACCATCATTAGAATCGTCTGTCATTGGAGAGTTTTAGCTTTTATTGCATCTATTGGATCTTCAAACGTAAGACGGGCTTGAGATACATTTTTCACCAGAAGAGTTTTGACATATTTTACGGCTGCTTTCCAGAATACATTGAAATGTGAAGCACGAGGAGGAATAAAGAAGAATTCGAACCCATTCTGTGAGCAATATTTTCTAATATCAGTCATGTCATGATTTGACTAATTAATTTTGGTTTGTAGTGAAAATAGTGCATGCAGCAACCCAGTACTTTTCGAACTAATTCCCTTGCATTTATTACCTTATATACCAAGCAATACATTAGAACCAGCATGCAGATGAAAGCGACGTAAATATTCAACGTAGAGTCTAACAAAGCGATGGTTTTTGGGGAGTAAGTCAGGAAACCGAGCACGAAAGGTATGGGAGCTTTCGATAGTCTTCCACCAACGCTAATTATGTTGGATGTATGGTTATTCATTTTTGTTTTTAAAGTGTGGTTATTTCCATATCAAAATTGTTTTGTTTTGTGTGAGATACAATTATCCGGAATAGTTAATGGGCAGGAATGTGAATGATATTGTTGAGCCTTAGGGACGGAGTCACCTTCGATCAGCTGGAAATACGAAATATGTGGTGATTCTAACAATTTTAAAATAAGATCACCATTTCTCAAACATTTTTTGAGTAATTGACTTTAAAATCTGTGGTGCATTTGAAGAGAACTCCCTTTCTTCTTATATGGCCTTCTGGTGTTACATTATTTGAACTGGAAATTCATTCTGAAGTGGCAAAAGGCAAAAACTCGGCAACAGAAAACCAGATTGTCTTTGGCGAATTTTCTGAAATTCATCTACCACATAGAATATCAAGAGGATTCGTTTTTGATGGTACATGTTATCGGGTCTGTTCTTGTTTAGTGTTGAAGAGTGTAATTTTAGCCACTGTCGAACAATTGTCGACTCTGTTCAAAAGAAACCTGAAAGAAAAAACTTAGATACTTTCATCTTAACATTGGGCCAAGTTTTGCTAAGTAAAACTACACAATTCGAGACTAGGTAAAGATTGAGCCTTGATTGGAGCTACCTTCGATGTGTAAATGTATAAGCACCAATTCAAAAATGAGATAATACTGATAGCACCCGAAGGCTAGTTGATGCCTTGTATATCTTCGTGTCTACTTTCTGATGTGACAACGCAGCGAAGTATTTTAATGCGATGAATATTTTCAATATCTTAATTAATTTGAAACCACATTGTTGCTATGCAATCAAGAAGGCTTTTATCTTAAATGATGTTTTGGATCCATATTTCTTGCAGTAGAATTTTAAAACGAACGACTATAATGCGTAAAAGCCCCAGCAAATCAACTATTTTTGTCACTGTTGATAATATGGTGCGTTTGGTTGATTTTGTTAGATCAGGCAAATCGAATCGAAACAAGAATATATCCTGTGTAGGACTCCAAGCCATATCAAGTATTTATCTGATGTTGTCTTCGGGGGTTTCTATTGGATCTTCCTGCGGCTTTCTATTCATGACAACTGGACAATTACTATTCCATTTTGCCATACTGCTAGCTCTTCTAAGGTTTCGAAACCAGTGAGAACATCTTCGACGTATAAACTTTTACGAAGTACCTATGAAGAAAAATTAACCGAAGTTTATTCAAAATAAAAAACAAACTTCTGATAGCCAAAAATGGCGATGGTGAAAGCCCATACGTAACGGTGTTTAGCTGAAACACGCAAAGTTTATTTTTCGGATCACACCTACATATAATTAATTGAAATTTAGGATCACGTTCATCGCCAAGGAATTGGTGGTATATATTGGATATATGTTATACTAGAAGGAATTTGTGCGGTATTTTATAATATGAATGATTAAAATTGCTATTAAAAGATGACATGTGGAAAAGTGCCATAATCTATAAAATCTATACACATAGAAGTCTACGTTCGAATGAAAAAAATTTCTTTTAGAACTTTCAAAAGACTTCGCGAAGCAATCTGGAATTTGGTTGAAGGGAAAAGGAATCTTAATGCTTCCATTTGACGTTAATGTGGTGTTTTCTGTAAAGTGGTTTTCACACACTTGCTCTTCTTGGATTACATACTCTTCTACATGATGTTAAAGTCATCAGTTGACGATTCCAATGCTAAATTAAAGATAACTAAAACATAAGTTCTTACAAGTCAAATTTTCCACTAACAATCCATCCGAAAACTGTGGTAATGATAGTGGGCATACCCTATACCAACAAAATTCGTTCTTCAAGCAATATATCAAAAAAATGTTTCTGCGAATTCTACGGCTTCGGGAATTTTAAGCTTCGAAATATTAATCAATTCAGCAGGATTTAGAGCTGAAATAGATTTGGTGACAGCGAACTGTGACGAAAGTTCGTTGGAGCGAATTCGCGATTTAAAGCTGGCAAAAAGAGAAAATCTGATTTTTGTTTGTATATTACTTATTGCGATCACATATTAACAGGTGGGTTGAAGCTGAAGCTTTCATTAAAGAAAATAATTTCTGAACTAGAATCAAGAAGCCCTCTTACCTGTTGAAAAGAACCACAATTATAATTTATTAGAGCCACAGCAGTCGGTATTACTGTTCTAAATGATCGAGTAACTAGTGACACAGCAGGACTTACACTAGTGGAGGTGCTGAAACATTGCTTTCTGATGGGCGACTAAATATGCTTTTCGAAGGCATTTTATACATTGCCCACTACGTTTTACAATATTAAAACGTACTGATGCTAAAAGCGACGAAAACGAAGAACAAGTGGAAAGTTGATGCTCAGCGCTGTTACAATAGTTGGACTTGGTATTGACATACATATATATATGTATGACGATTCTAAATTTGTTTTGTTTTTGAACCAGTAGCTTTCTGATTTTTAATTTAAGGTTTCCTACCATCAAATTCCAGAAATTGACAGAAATGGCTTACAGTTTCATAACTCGTATTCCAGGAAGATGCATCATCGACTTCAGAAAGCAATATGTGGATAATGATCAAATTCATAACATCCATTTCCAAACCGTGCAATAAATTTTATCCACGAACTGCTGAAACTCTATCAATTATGTATGTATGTTTCGCAGCGAGCACCTGCCACCTATTGGCATGTCAGATATATTAAAGAGGGCTGTTATGTGTTACAAAAATATTAATACTACTTTAATCTTTGCAATGCCTTCAGATAATTTGTAACCTTGGCAAGAAAGACAATTCAGTAAAAAGTTAAATTTATCGAAGGCTGTGAGCAACGATTTTCCATACACCATAAATCGTTTATAGTCAATAAATCATTTATAGTCAGCATACTTTCTATCGAAGCGTAGCAATCAATGTGGGCAATCGTGTTTGACTAGAAATGCCAATTGAGGTATTTATAAAGCTTTGGTTCATTGAAGTCGGATGATTATTTTTATTTAAAATCGATAATCGGCTCGAATACTTTTCAATTTGTGGTTGAATATGGCAAACCTGTTTAAAGTAAGACTCCAAAATTGCCAGTTTGCATTGTGGTATTGTGGGTACGGTCTTGTCGCCATAACCTTCAATCTTCTTCGCTTTGTAGTGGCTCATTGTTGTGTCAATGAAGCCAGCTCTGGGGCACTAGAAGTGTTGGCTGAATCATCATTGGTTGCCATAATTTTAACTTCAATAAACTTTTATATGTATTGTATATAATATTAACATTAATATGTATGTAGCTTATATGCAATTTAATATCAAATTTGTAAAGGAATAATCAAAGCTTTAATTTAGAGAGATTTATAGCAGTGCTGACATATTAATTAGAAATGGGACGGTGACTAGCGCAGTCCAACAAACTTTTTCGTACACATATATTAATTATTTAGTGGCTGTTGGTGAAATGCATAAGCGGACGTAAAAAGTGCCCATCACGATTTCTTCTATATGGTTTTAATTTTGCAAGTTTTTCTGGAATGCACATATGAAACTCAGCACGGTGGCATCTCAGCTGTTCTTTTCTGCAAACAAAATAATATATAAATTTTTGCACTGTGCATTTAAATAAAATAATAAGTTAAACCTCAATGGCTTCAAAACGGAAAATATTTTGGGGCAGTAACCCAAAATTTAAAGTTACGAAAACTTCGAGTACTTTCGGCAATAGATTTCAAGTGTTATCTGACATGGAAGACGAGGATGCGTCAAGCGTGGACAACATCGTTTCTGTAAATAAAGCGATAAGAGTCCCCCAATTATTGTGGACAACGGCCATAGCTTTACGTCAGTGTTCAAACTACTAGGAGAAAGTTGTAAATATAAGAGGATGTCAATTGGAACAAAAGTCATTGCTAACTCCATGCGTGATTATAATTGTGCTCTTGAAAAAATTAAAATGGCTGACATGAAATATTTCACCCACGCGATTAAGGACAATAATAAATTCAAACCAGTGTTATTTGGTTTACCTCAACTAAGCATTGCGACCATGAAGGACGATTTTAAACATACTTTTAACATCGAACCAGTTAGCATAAAAGAAATAAACACCTCCCGATCAAACCCGGACGATGCGCTGTACATGCTGGAATTTAACCGCGAGCAGATTACTAAACAAGAGGTAATTAAAATTAGATTTGTAAATCGTATCGCTGTGCACTGGAGAAATCCTCTTCGGCGCTCAAGAGGCCCAACGCAATGCTCCAAGTGTGCGATGTATGGTCACGGAGCATCAAATTGCCACAGATCAGCAGTGTACTTAGGATGTGGTGGCTCACACGACTACTCAACATGCCAACTGAATAAGATTCCTGGAAAAGGTCCTGTAATCAACAAGTGGTTCAACTGCATCAAGAGAAACATGAAAAACGTAAATCATCGTGCGGATGATCCGCAGTGTCCTGCACGAAAAGAATATCTGGAGATTCGACAAAAAGTGACCATCAAGAGGCGTCCAACAATAGTAAAACAACGCAACGATGTACATCTGTTTTCATCGATTGAAGATTTGCATGAGACAAGACCTGAACTGAATCCCGTTTTAAATAAAAATCCAGGTAAAGATACTGGCAGATTATCATATGCTAAAATAGCTAGCACAAACCACAAAACTGTGGAGAGTGATATTCTGTCAAATGAACGACTTCTAGACATTTACTTCGAAGCCATTAATGCTTTGGAAAAATGTAAAACTAAATATGACAAATTGAGAGTTCTAGGTAACATGCTATTATAGAATTAGAACAAGTTCTACAACAAAAACAAATAGATATAGTTTTCATAAATGAAACATTTCTTAAACCGCAACACGTATTTAAACTTAGAAATTTTAAAGTACATAGAGAGGACCGTAACACACATGGTGGTGGCGTTCTAATCGCAGTTAGAAACAATATTCCCCACGAACGTATTTCAAAACTCCCAACATCCTCAATGGAGAACGTTTCCATAATAATTAAAATACACAATAGGCCAATAAGATTTACGTCTATTTACTGTCCAAAATACACAAATGATTTTATGAATGATATGGACACAATAGCCACATCTGCTTTAGATTTCTTCATCTTTGGGGATTTCAAAGCCCAGCATACGAGCTGGAATTGCCACCACAATAATACAGCTGGTAACAGTCTTTATAACCACCAACTAAACGGTCAATATTACAATTTTTCGCCCAACACTTTTACTCGATTTAGTCAAACTGCTGCTTCAAGTCAATCGTATTGCATAGATCTTCTATTATCAAACTCCAATTTACAATTTTCGACACTTAAAACTCATCCTACACTACTTAACTCTGACCACACGCCGATCACCTGTGAAATAGTGTGCTCATTTTATGAGGATAGGATTCAAATACCTCAATATAAACTGGCAAACTGGAAAGAAATAGGAAAATGGGTTGAAAATGAGTTGAGAAATAATAATTTGCAATCTACTGTTTTGACATATGTAAACATTGAAGAGGTTTTGTCTAAAATTACTCACATTGTACAAGAAGCCTCGAGGCAAATACCTGTTGCAACAAAATATTGTTGGCAAAGAAAGCTGTCACGGCAAACTTTATTACTAATTGGCCAAAGAAATAAATTCAGACGTAAATTACAAGGAAGCAATAATATTACAGAAAGAAACTTTATATTGAACTTGCTTAAACAACTGAACTCTCTAATAAATAAAAACATTAGCATTGACAGAAATAACAGCTGGCACGAGTTTATAAAGAAGTTGCCAGTAGGTAGCAAAAAATTTTGGTTGCTTACAAAAGCAATGAAGGGAGAAAATAACACATTGAGCTACTTAACGGTAGATGGCGTGCATGTACACAATTGTAAAGAAAAGGCAAACATAATCGCGAACAGTTTCGAAAGTTATCACAAAACAACATATAATATGCCATCCAGAAAAGATAAAGCTGTAAGGAAACATGTTGAGTGGTTGATAACCCAAACAATACCTCGAAACACAGAGCAGTATCTAACAACAAATACTGAAGTAATAATGCTTATTAAAACGTTGAAAAATTCCAAAGCACCTGGTTTGGACGGAATAAATGCCATTATGTTAAAAAATATTACAGATAAATTTTACACCGTAATTACAAAAGTTTTTAACTGGTGTTTAACAAATGGATATTTTCCAAAGCATTTTAAAACAGCAAAAGTAGTGCCGATACTTAAGCCTAAGAAGGATGCCAGATTCCCAAATAACTACCTGTCTATAAGTATGCTAAGTTGTCTTGATAAAGTATTCGAGAAAATCATACTGAACAGACTGAACGAGTTCACTGAGGATAATAATATAATACTAGATGAATAGTTTGGTTTTAGAAAACAGCATTCGACAGTGCACCAAGTAGAACGAATCGTAAAACTTATATCAAGTAATAAAAACCAACGCAGAAGTACAGGAATTGTTTTTCTGGATATAGAAAAAGCTTTCGATTCCATATGGCATGATGGGTTAGTATATAAACTTAATATGTTTGGATACCCAGTCTATCTGCAAAAGATCATACAAAGCTTTTTGAACGAAAGAACATTCGTTGTAAATGTAGAGAATGAACTTTTTTCCCCGCGGCTCATTCCTGCAGGACTACCACAAGGATCAGTTTTATCGTCTACACTATACTCAATTTTCATCTCGGATTTCAAAATATGAAGAGAACAGGCAGCTGCATTATACGCAGATGATACGGCAATAATAACAACGGGGAAAGTCCCCAATGCTATTATCAAGAAAATGAAAAATGGGCTGTTACACGCTGAAAAATACTTCTCTAAGTGGAAAATTAAGACTAATGAAGCAAAGACACAAGCTATAATTTTTCCATTCCACAAATCACCTAAAAGAACACCTACTCTCGCCTTATCTCTGGGTGCAACAGAAATACCTCTCAGAGAAACTGTGAAATATTTGGGAATAGAGCTCGATAAAAAGTTAACGTTTA
Source organism: Linnaemya vulpina (assembly GCA_963675445.1). Taxonomy (NCBI): domain Eukaryota; kingdom Metazoa; phylum Arthropoda; class Insecta; order Diptera; family Tachinidae; genus Linnaemya; species Linnaemya vulpina. The sequence continues at coordinate 78,798,835 of OY776277.1, read as the reverse complement.
AACATCATATTCTCCAAACGTGTGAAAAAGCTGTCCGATGTGGAAGAGCTCTGTTTCCTTTATTAAACCGAAGGTCAACTCTAAATAGAAAAAACAAAATATTGCTCTACAGAATGTGCATACGGCCAATTATGACATATGGATGTCAAGTGTGGTCAAAAAGATGTGCCAAAACATATTTGAAAAAGCTCCAAGTCATACAAAACAAGAATCTGAAGATTATATTCAACCTACCGAGACGATATTCAACAAATAGATTACATAGAATATACCAACAGGATATGTTTGTAACAGTGATCAATAATATCACACAAAGATTTGAAACCCACAACAGGATTTCAAATTCAGCCTTGATAAGAAATTTGTAATATTATTTTCTTCTCCAACTTTATATAAAGTTGACAGAAGATTTAATGTAAAAATTTCTCTTAATTCCTATTAGGTTTTTTATCTATTTTTTCCCTATAATGTAAATAAAATCTTTCAAATGTCTATTTTAAGTTAATTCTAAATCATTTATATTTGTTGTAATACTAATATAGTAATAACTCAAAATAGGTGTATAAGAAATTTGTATATATTTTTAACTCTGATGATGATAGATTAAATAAAATTTAAAAAAAAAAAGTTTTTCTGGAATGTTCAATACATGTGGAGAAAATATTTTTGTAACAGTTCCTTTTGTTTTAAATTAACACCTTTAGTGTTTCTGTTTATCATAACTATGTGAATTTTCGCCTAACAATATTTAAGTTTGGTTTTAAGGAATCAAATTTTCCCGTGCGTAAAAATTCTAAAACTGTAAGTTTATGTGCTAAGTACAACATATAAATAATATAGGAATCTATAAATCCAAATGAAATGTCAATGTGCCGTTTGCTTACATATAAGTTTTTAAGTCCATTTGTCTACTTCTATGTTGATGGTAATAAAACAAAGAAGCAAGAAAACTCGAACTAAATAGACTAGTTTGGATGAAAAAAGGTACAAATACTAATTTCACACACTTATACGTTTGCTTGTCATATACGGGAATTGGTTAAATAAAGATGGATTCACCCATGGTTTCAGAACGATATTGACGTTCGACAACATTTCTGGTTTTTTGAGAGTATGGTCTGAAGTGATTCACCCACTTCGCGCATTTATTCTGCACATCAAAGCTACCATGTGAAATAATTTTGTAAACTATGTGTGTGAGTTTTGTAATTGGGCAATATCACTATTTATTTAATTTTATTTATAACAATATTCACCAGTTATATATTTTTTAATACAAAAGAAATACTCCGTATTTTATTATATACACAAACAATACGAAAAATGTGTGTTGTTATACATACAAAAGTATAAAACAAGTTCTGGATATTACTATACATATGTACATATAATATGCTGCGGCATCTCAGTTCCACTTCACTTAAGAAATTAAACTTTCTGGCAGCGCAGTTGCAATTTTTGGGAACGTGAATTAAAATTTAACCAATTCAGGTTCCGAGACACGTTAAACTCTTTCGCTCTCTCTCTCACTCTCTAAGACAGAAACGTCAAACTACATATAAAGAAACATGTTTCCGAACGTGAAATTCGTTCCGAAACCATGGGTGAATCCAGCTTAATTCCTACTAGTTTTTATGAAATTCGGCATATAGATACATATGCAATAAATTTTATCCACGAACTGCTGAAACTCTATCAATTATGTATGTATGTTTCGCAGCGAGCACCTGCCACCTATTGGCATGTCAGATATATTAAAGAGGGCTGTTATGTGTTACAAAAATATTAATACTACTTTAATCTTTGCAATGCCTTCAGATAATTTCTAACCTTGGCAAGAAAGACAATTCAGTAAAAAGTTAAATTTATCGAAGGCTGTGAGCAACGATTTTCCATACACCATAAATCGTTTATAGTCAATAAATCATTTATAGTCAGCATACTTTCTATCGAAGCGTAGCAATCAATGTGGGCAATCGTGTTTGACTAGAAATGCCAATTGAGGTATTTATAAAGCTTTGGTTCATTGAAGTCGGATGATTATTTTTATTTAAAATCGATAATCGGCTCGAATACTTTTCAATTTGTGGTTGAATATGGCAAACCTGTTTAAAGTAAGACTCCAAAATTGCCAGTTTGCATTGTGGTATTGTGGGTACGGTCTTGTCGCCATAACCTTCAATCTTCTTCGCTTTGTAGTGGCTCATTGTTGTGTCAATGAAGCCAGCTCTGGGGCACTAGAAGTGTTGGCTGAATCATCATTGGTTGCCATAATTTTAACTTCAATAAACTTTTATATGTATTGTATATAATATTAACATTAATATGTATGTAGCTTATATGCAATTTAATATCAAATTTGTAAAGGAATAATCAAAGCTTTAATTTAGAGAGATTTATAGCAGTGCTGACATATTAATTAGAAATGGGACGGTGACTAGCGCAGTCCAACAAACTTTTTCGTACACATATATTAATTATTTAGTGGCTGTTGGTGAAATGCATAAGCGGACGTAAAAAGTGCCCATCACGATTTCTTCTATATGGTTTTAGTTTTGCAAGTTTTTCTGGAATGCACATATGAAACTCAGCACGGTGGCATCTCAGCTGTTCTTTTCTGCAAACAAAATAATATATAAATTTTTGCACTGTGCATTTAAATAAAATAATAAGTTAAACCTCAATGGCTTCAAAACGGAAAATATTTTGGGGCAGTAACCCAAAATTTAAAGTTACGAAAACTTCGAGTACTTTCGGCAATAGATTTCAAGTGTTATCTGACATGGAAGACGAGGATGCGTCAAGCGTGGACAACATCGTTTCTGTAAATAAAGCGATAAGAGTCCCCCAATTATTGTGGACAACGGCCATAGCTTTACGTCAGTGTTCAAACTACTAGGAGAAAGTTGTAAATATAAGAGGATGTCAATTGGAACAAAAGTCATTGCTAACTCCATGCGTGATTATAATTGTGCTCTTGAAAAAATTAAAATGGCTGACATGAAATATTTCACCCACGCGATTAAGGACAATAATAAATTCAAACCAGTGTTATTTGGTTTACCTCAACTAAGCATTGCGACCATGAAGGACGATTTTAAACATACTTTTAACATCGAACCAGTTAGCATAAAAGAAATAAACACCTCCCGATCAAACCCGGACGATGCGCTGTACATGCTGGAATTTAACCGCGAGCAGATTACTAAACAAGAGGTAATTAAAATTAGATTTGTAAATCGTATCGCTGTGCACTGGAGAAATCCTCTTCGGCGCTCAAGAGGCCCAACGCAATGCTCCAAGTGTGCGATGTATGGTCACGGAGCATCAAATTGCCACAGATCAGCAGTGTACTTAGGATGTGGTGGCTCACACGACTACTCAACATGCCAACTGAATAAGATTCCTGGAAAAGGTCCTGTAATCAACAAGTGGTTCAACTGCATCAAGAGAAACATGAAAAACGTAAATCATCGTGCGGATGATCCGCAGTGTCCTGCACGAAAAGAATATCTGGAGATTCGACAAAAAGTGACCATCAAGAGGCGTCCAACAATAGTAAAACAACGCAACGATGTACATCTGTTTTCATCGATTGAAGATTTGCATGAGACAAGACCTGAACTGAATCCCGTTTTAAATAAAAATCCAGGTAAAGATACTGGCAGATTATCATATGCTAAAATAGCTAGCACAAACCACAAAACTGTGGAGAGTGATATTCTGTCAAATGAACGACTTCTAGACATTTACTTCGAAGCCATTAATGCTTTGGAAAAATGTAAAACTAAATATGACAAATTGAGAGTTCTAGGTAACATGCTATTATAGAATTAGAACAAGTTCTACAACAAAAACAAATAGATATAGTTTTCATAAATGAAACATTTCTTAAACCGCAACACGTATTTAAACTTAGAAATTTTAAAGTACATAGAGAGGACCGTAACACACATGGTGGTGGCGTTCTAATCGCAGTTAGAAACAATATTCCCCACGAACGTATTTCAAAACTCCCAACATCCTCAATGGAGAACGTTTCCATAATAATTAAAATACACAATAGGCCAATAAGATTTACGTCTATTTACTGTCCAAAATACACAAATGATTTTATGAATGATATGGACACAATAGCCACATCTGCTTTAGATTTCTTCATCTTTGGGGATTTCAAAGCCCAGCATACGAGCTGGAATTGCCACCACAATAATACAGCTGGTAACAGTCTTTATAACCACCAACTAAACGGTCAATATTACAATTTTTCGCCCAACACTTTTACTCGATTTAGTCAAACTGCTGCTTCAAGTCAATCGTATTGCATAGATCTTCTATTATCAAACTCCAATTTACAATTTTCGACACTTAAAACTCATCCTACACTACTTAACTCTGACCACACGCCGATCACCTGTGAAATAGTGTGCTCATTTTATGAGGATAGGATTCAAATACCTCAATATAAACTGGCAAACTGGAAAGAAATAGGAAAATGGGTTGAAAATGAGTTGAGAAATAATAATTTGCAATCTACTGTTTTGACATATGTAAACATTGAAGAGGTTTTGTCTAAAATTACTCACATTGTACAAGAAGCCTCGAGGCAAATACCTGTTGCAACAAAATATTGTTGGCAAAGAAAGCTGTCACGGCAAACTTTATTACTAATTGGCCAAAGAAATAAATTCAGACGTAAATTACAAGGAAGCAATAATATTACAGAAAGAAACTTTATATTGAACTTGCTTAAACAACTGAACTCTCTAATAAATAAAAACATTAGCATTGACAGAAATAACAGCTGGCACGAGTTTATAAAGAAGTTGCCAGTAGGTAGCAAAAAATTTTGGTTGCTTACAAAAGCAATGAAGGGAGAAAATAACACATTGAGCTACTTAACGGTAGATGGCGTGCATGTACACAATTGTAAAGAAAAGGCAAACATAATCGCGAACAGTTTCGAAAGTTATCACAAAACAACATATAATATGCCATCCAGAAAAGATAAAGCTGTAAGGAAACATGTTGAGTGGTTGATAACCCAAACAATACCTCGAAACACAGAGCAGTATCTAACAACAAATACTGAAGTAATAATGCTTATTAAAACGTTGAAAAATTCCAAAGCACCTGGTTTGGACGGAATAAATGCCATTATGTTAAAAAATATTACAGATAAATTTTACACCGTAATTACAAAAGTTTTTAACTGGTGTTTAACAAATGGATATTTTCCAAAGCATTTTAAAACAGCAAAAGTAGTGCCGATACTTAAGCCTAAGAAGGATGCCAGATTCCCAAATAACTACCTGTCTATAAGTATGCTAAGTTGTCTTGATAAAGTATTCGAGAAAATCATACTGAACAGACTGAACGAGTTCACTGAGGATAATAATATAATACTAGATGAATAGTTTGGTTTTAGAAAACAGCATTCGACAGTGCACCAAGTAGAACGAATCGTAAAACTTATATCAAGTAATAAAAACCAACGCAGAAGTACAGGAATTGTTTTTCTGGATATAGAAAAAGCTTTCGATTCCATATGGCATGATGGGTTAGTATATAAACTTAATATGTTTGGATACCCAGTCTATCTGCAAAAGATCATACAAAGCTTTTTGAACGAAAGAACATTCGTTGTAAATGTAGAGAATGAACTTTTTTCCCCGCGGCTCATTCCTGCAGGACTACCACAAGGATCAGTTTTATCGTCTACACTATACTCAATTTTCATCTCGGATTTCAAAATATGAAGAGAACAGGCAGCTGCATTATACGCAGATGATACGGCAATAATAACAACGGGGAAAGTCCCCAATGCTATTATCAAGAAAATGAAAAATGGGCTGTTACACGCTGAAAAATACTTCTCTAAGTGGAAAATTAAGACTAATGAAGCAAAGACACAAGCTATAATTTTTCCATTCCACAAATCACCTAAAAGAACACCTACTCTCGCCTTATCTCTGGGTGCAACAGAAATACCTCTCAGAGAAACTGTGAAATATTTGGGAATAGAGCTCGATAAAAAGTTAACGTTTAAACATCATATTCTCCAAACGTGTGAAAAAGCTGTCCGATGTGGAAGAGCTCTGTTTCCTTTATTAAACCGAAGGTCAACTCTAAATAGAAAAAACAAAATATTGCTCTACAGAATGTGCATACGGCCAATTATGACATATGGATGTCAAGTGTGGTCAAAAAGATGTGCCAAAACATATTTGAAAAAGCTCCAAGTCATACAAAACAAGAATCTGAAGATTATATTCAACCTACCGAGACGATATTCAACAAATAGATTACATAGAATATACCAACAGGATATGTTTGTAACAGTGATCAATAATATCACACAAAGATTTGAAACCCACAACAGGATTTCAAATTCAGCCTTGATAAGAAATTTGTAATATTATTTTCTTCTCCAACTTTATATAAAGTTGACAGAAGATTTAATGTAAAAATTTCTCTTAATTCCTATTAGGTTTTTTATCTATTTTTTCCCTATAATGTAAATAAAATCTTTCAAATGTCTATTTTAAGTTAATTCTAAATCATTTATATTTGTTGTAATACTAATATAGTAATAACTCAAAATAGGTGTATAAGAAATTTGTATATATTTTTAACTCTGATGATGATAGATTAAATAAAATTTAAAAAAAAAAAGTTTTTCTGGAATGTTCAATACATGTGGAGAAAATATTTTTGTAACAGTTCCTTTTGTTTTAAATTAACACCTTTAGTGTTTCTGTTTATCATAACTATGTGAATTTTCGCCTAACAATATTTAAGTTTGGTTTTAAGGAATCAAATTTTCCCGTGCGTAAAAATTCTAAAACTGTAAGTTTATGTGCTAAGTACAACATATAAATAATATAGGAATCTATAAATCCAAATGAAATGTCAATGTGCCGTTTGCTTACATATAAGTTTTTAAGTCCATTTGTCTACTTCTATGTTGATGGTAATAAAACAAAGAAGCAAGAAAACTCGAACTAAATAGACTAGTTTGGATGAAAAAAGGTACAAATACTAATTTCACACACTTATACGTTTGCTTGTCATATACGGGAATTGGTTAAATAAAGATGGATTCACCCATGGTTTCAGAACGATATTGACGTTCGACAACATTTCTGGTTTTTTGAGAGTATGGTCTGAAGTGATTCACCCACTTCGCGCATTTATTCTGCACATCAAAGCTACCATGTGAAATAATTTTGTAAACTATGTGTGTGAGTTTTGTAATTGGGCAATATCACTATTTATTTAATTTTATTTATAACAATATTCACCAGTTATATATTTTTTAATACAAAAGAAATACTCCGTATTTTATTATATACACAAACAATACGAAAAATGTGTGTTGTTATACATACAAAAGTATAAAACAAGTTCTGGATATTACTATACATATGTACATATAATATGCTGCGGCATCTCAGTTCCACTTCACTTAAGAAATTAAACTTTCTGGCAGCGCAGTTGCAATTTTTGGGAACGTGAATTAAAATTTAACCAATTCAGGTTCCGAGACACGTTAAACTCTTTCGCTCTCTCTCTCACTCTCTAAGACAGAAACGTCAAACTACATATAAAGAAACATGTTTCCGAACGTGAAATTCGTTCCGAAACCATGGGTGAATCCAGCTTAATTCCTACTAGTTTTTATGAAATTCGGCATATAGATACATATGTAAAGGTTCGAATACAGAGGCTATTCTTTATTTTAAAATGTTCCTATTGTAGGAGTCAAATATATCTTAAGAAGTAAGAAATCCTACCAGTTGAAATAAAATGTGTCATAGAGGTTAGAAGGATAATATGTATATAGTAGTCTCTCTTTCCTACCAATTTAGGTTAAATTTGGATTCAGAATATTTTTAAAGTCGCGAAATAAGATACGATCTTAATTTAAAAACGTTAAAGGGTTCCGCTAAATATTGGAAGGTATGATATTCTTCCAATTTAGGCAAAATTTTGTTGGTTGTATACACAAGTACATTAATAACATGCTTTCCTATGTATAATGATATTTATACCTTAACAGGTCCATATTTTCTGTCTTTACCATGGCAGGACTGCGAGTACCAGACAATAAGTAGAGGAAATATTTTTTTATTACCTGCGTAGGAGTTAAATGGATCAGGCTGGCCAAGTGTTCACGCTCGGGCGCTGATAAGTATCTTTGTTGCTTAAATCTTCTTTCCAATTCATATACCTGCAAAATATTTATAATAAACACATTATTATAGTGGATTCAAAGTCATGGATATATATATATATATATATATATATATATATATATATAGATATATATATATGTATATATATATATATATATATATAGATATATATATATGTATATATATATATATCTATATATATATATATATATATATATATATATATATATATATACATATATATATATATATATATATATATATATACATATATATATATATATATATATACATATATATATATATATATATATATATATATATATGTACACATATGTATATATATATATATATATATATATATATATATATATATGTACACATATATATATATATATATATATATATATATATACATATATTTATATATATATATATATATATATATATATATACATATATATATATATATATATATATATATATATATACACATATATATATATACATATATATATACATATATATATATATATATATATATATATATATATATATACATATATATATATACATATATGTACACATATGTATATATATATATATATATATATATATATATATTAAAATATATATATATATATATATATATATATATATATATTAAAAAAAGTCTTCATATATTGAAGCAAAGAGCTTTATTTATGCTACGAATTTTTCCAACTGATTGTAATGCACACATTACGTTTTTAACAACTAGAACCATTAATACATATGTTTCTTATCACTTGTCTATTATTAGATATGAGCTTCTTACACCGTTTTTTCTGACTAATAATCTTCCAAATTTTTTTAACTTTATTTATTTATATATATTTTTTGTTTCATTTAGAACATATGTCCGTTACTTCAGTTTATCATTAAAAACAGAATTCCTTATTTAATGTTGCCTCATTTCTTTTTCGCTTTTATCAACTTAAAATTTTATTACTAGGTATCTCAACACAACTATTTGATGAATTGTATTACTTATGTAAATTTCAAGGATTATTAAATAAACAAAGTCAAAGTAACTCGATTTCGGGAAAAGTATTATTTAAATGATGCAAATGACGGAGAATTTAACTTCTAAAGTCGTTATTTAAATATATGTAAATTTATAGATATAAATTGGAATAAACGATTTTATGTTTTATATGTATATGTATATATATATATATATATATATATATATATATATGTATATATATGTGTATATATATATATTTATATATATATATATATATATAGTATATATTTATATATATATATATATATATATATATATATATATATGTATATATATATATATATATATATATATATATGTATATATATATATATATATATATATATATATATATACCGATGGAACCAAAAATATTTCGACGGCTGCAAACCAATATTGACAGACATAAAGAAAAACATACGATTCGAAAGCTTAAAAAAAACACATGTTAAAAACATGTACCCTTAGTTGGACAAGAATTTTGTTTTGTTTTACCACCTGGCTTTTTTAACATATAAGCTGGCATATATTCGAGTGTTATATTGTGATTACGAACGCTATCGGGAACAAAATAATGGCGAATATCAATATGTTTCGTCGTCGAATTGTATCCAAAATTGTTTATTAACTGCACTGGCACTGACTGCCAGTGCTCTTCATTATAATAAGAATTAAATTGGCTCTTGTAATTTACCGTTCCTATTAACCTTTGATGAGGATATTTTGACATTTTTCATCTTTGATTAAAGGACGAGTCAATTTTCAGTAGCCATATTCACGATTTCTGCTTTTATTTATTTAATCTTTTGGTCTAATTTTTTACTTTAATGGATTTCCATAAGATTCGCTAAGACACCAGATTAGATTCAAAACCAGTCTGGGCCCATAACCTATTAAAAATACTAAAAGGATTTTATGTAGTTCAGGTTGATTTAATGAACGAATAATAAGAATATGAATGACAATTAGCAAAAATTATTCTACATACAATTATATAATATACAAACAAGTAATTAAAGACGACAAGTGTATTAAAAGTGTATATCAATACGACATTGCAGCTAAGCTGCTTCGTAGCTCTAACAACAATTTAGTACATTTTTACCCAACGATTCTTCAATTGTTTGTCGATTTCTTCAGGGGTTCTTTTGTTTATTTAAATTTGAAAACATCACATAATTACAATTTGGAAAAAATTTTTAATTAATAAAGTTGTACTCACAATGTTATAGTGTTTCTTATATTTGATAAATATTCATAATAATACTAGTACAATTTATTTTATATTAAATTAAAATCACAGGTTTATTTTAAGCATAAGATAACATGAGCTAATAAAGCTGTTATTTGGCAATATCATTTTTGTGCTATGACATTCTAGTTCCCAGGTTTCTTTTTGCTGTACCTACATATGTATATTAGATTGCATTTTGCCTCGCTGTTGCCTTAGCATTGTAATTCGTATACCAAATCTTTGTTGTTCTTTTTCTCTTGGTGATTTAGTGAGTGTAAATATACTGCTGAGTGTCATGTTTGGTTTATATGCAAGTATTATGTTTTTATTTTCAACCGCTGGTTTTATTTCTATTTTGTTCGTCAAGCCAGGAATAAACGATACACTATAAAAATTTTTGATAGTTTTGTCTGTCTCGTCAAGAGGTGTTGTTTTATTTTTGTTATTTCATACCCTAACCATAGTTTCGTTAATAACTGAGTTTATTAACTTTTCAGGGAAACTATTCTGTTTTAGAATCATCGTAATACTTTTAAGATTTTTAGTGTGAAACTGTTTATCACTAATGCTAGAAATTGATAATTCTGCCTGCTGAAGTTTCTTTAGAGTAACAATCTAGAACGATATTATATTATCCCTATATAAGGTTGCGTCGAGGTAATGTATGCCGCTATTATTTTCTATTTCAGTGGTAAACTGAAGCTTTGGGTGATATATGTTGAAAACACTGAGAATTGTGTCCTTATCTTTATAATTCATAATTGCCAAGATATCACCTACATATTTGGTTATGTATTTAAGTCGAATGTTTTTATTTTCCAATTCTGAAATTGGTTCCTCAAATAGGCCATCTAGTACAATATCAGCTATACTTACGGTGACCATCCGTTCTGTATTATACAGAACAGTTCTGCATTTCAGAGCCGTGTTCTGTATAAATTATTGATCTGCGAAAAACGCTAAAATGTTCTGTATTTCTTTTACTGTTCTGTATTTGTTCTGTATTTTCATGCCTGAAAGTGATATTCAAAATATTAAAAATTTTTCAACTATCAAAGCGAATTGAGGCGTGACTATGAGTTTTGATTTGCACTTTCATGTGTAAATGCTGTTTTGATAAATATGTATGTGTATCAAGGCGAATAATAAATTTGTCATGATGTGTATTGTATACTTGCCGCCGCCAACAATACATAGTAGGCCTGGCGTTTAGATATTAAGTGTCATTACAAAAAGAACATTCAACGAGTCATTTTTCAGAAAAAAGTAATCATGTCCCGCAGCAAAATGACAGCAAAAGGAAAATTTGCATATCAGAAGGAACATGGGCAAGTACGATTGTACTTCAAAACTTATAAGAAGCTGTTTTGATGAGAGATATTCTTCTGGACGTACCAAGTGTGAATCGATAGTTTGTAAAGTCCTAGCTCCGAATTCCATTAAAGAAATTGAGAATGATTTGCATATTGTTAATTTGATAACAATTTTTTGTGATTGTTCAAATCATGGTAACATAAAAATATGTCCAATACTTATTCGTTATTTTGTACCATTGCATGGTATTCAAGTCAAAATATTGGAAGTTGATAATTTGCCCGGAGAATTTTCCGATATTTTAACAAAATATGTTTGTGATCTGCTTATTAAATTTAATGTAAACAAAAAATTACTTGCTTTATGTGCAGATAACACAAACTGTAACTTTGGTGGAGCAGCCAGGCGAGGCAAAAACAATGTTTTCCAAAAACTTCATTCGTCTACGGAAAATATTCTTATCGGTGTGAACTGTGCTGCACATATTTTAAATAACTGCATTCAAACATCAACAGAATGTCTTCCAATAGATATTGAAACGATTATTGTAAACATTTTTTCCTACTTTTATATTTATACAGTACGTGTGGAAGAGCTTAAAGTAATTTGTGACACAATAGAAGTAGAATATAAAAAACTACTTGGATTTAGCAAGACAAGATGGCTAACTCTTAAACCATCCATTGAAAGAATATTAAAGCTTTTTAAGCCTTTAAAGGAATACTTTTTATCCCAGCCAAAGTGTCCAACTATATTAAAAAGTTTTTTTGATGATCCCGTTTCAGAAGCATGGCTTTTCTTCGTTCATTGTCAAGCTACTTTGTTTCATGACTACATAACGCAGATAGAGTCCCAAAAAATATGTATGACTGAGGTTTCACTCATTATTAATGAGCTGAAGTTTAAAATTTCACAACGCAAAGAGGAAAAATTTTTCCCTATTGCAGTTAAAAAATCATAATTGAGCTAAGTCAGAAAAAAGTTCTCGATATTAATGAGTTTAAAAGTACCGCAAGATAATTTTATGCAAATTGCATTGAGTACTTAAATCAATGGTACACTGCTTATCAAGAAGTTGAAATACTGAAATGGGTTCTTTTACGTGAAACTCCTGCATGGGAGGATGTTGAATCCAGTTTTGTTTTTATTATGGATAAGAGAAACGAATTAAACATAAATAATACCGAATTATTTGATGAGCTGGCTCTTGTTAAAAGATATACCACTTCAGAAAAATTAAAGCAATGGAATGAAAAAAAATCTGCTGAAGAGCGCTGGGTAGAATTTCTTAAACATTTCAAAGAAGGAGGTATAAGTTCCCAAAATATTTTGAAAAATGTCGAATTCAGTTTATGTTTACCTGGTTCTAATGCTCCAACAGAAAGAGTGTTTTCTATTTTAAATAACATATGGACTAGTGAAAAAGCTTAATTGAAGGTAAATACCCTCAAATCCATTTTAATTACTAAATATAATTATGATTTAAATTCTTTAGAGTTTAAAGAATATTTAAAAAGTAATCAAGGCTTACTAAAACAAATCTATTCAGCAGAAAAATACCAAATTTAATTGCCTTGTACATATACATATTAACGCCTAAAATTTCTCTATTAACCCATTTTACTTAAGAATCAAAACATTTTTGTCATTGATGATATGTACTGAGTACAAATTAATCTTAATTTTATAGTTCTTACAAATATACTTATATATGCAATGATTTCGAAAACAGTCAAGCTCTATTTTCTTTTTTACATCAGCGTGTGATTATGTTTTTTTTTAAGTTTTGATTTGTATTTGTTAAAAAAATATCTATAATAAATTGGTCTTGAATGTGCATTTAAGGTTGTTTGTACTTTTTAATTGTTATTATGAAATTTTATCCCTGTTCTGTATTTTGGTTTAAAAAATATGGTCACCGTAGCTATACTAGATGGAGGATTGTCCATCGACATACCAAAAATTTGGTTGAAAACTGTTTTGTCATATATGACGAAACGTGTATTGGTATGTTGCTATTTTACCAACATACCAATACACGTTGCCATAAAAACCATAATGAGTAAATGGAGGACTATAAACAAGTTCACAAAGATACATACATTACCTCGACGCAACCTAGGGAAAATATAATATCGTTCTAGATTGTTACTCTAAAGAAACTTCATCAGACAGAATTATGAATTTCAACGCAACATATCCAAATTGTCATATTATCAATACTGCAAAGAATTTAATATCTAGAGCATTAGCAATAGTGATAAGCAATTTCACACTCAAAAAAATTACGATGATTCTAAAACAGAATATTTTCCCTGAGAAGTTAATAAACTCAATTATTAAAGAAACCATGGTTAAGGTATTAAGTAACAAAAATAAAACAACACGTCTTGACAAGACAGATAAAACCATACTACATTTTTACAGTGTATCGTTTATTCCTCATTTGACGGACAAGAAAGATATAAAAACAGCTGTGGAAAAAAACGTAAATTTTGCATACAAACCAAACACGACACTCAGCAGTATATTTACTCGCATTAAAGCACCAACAGAAAAAGAACAGCAAAGTGACTTGGTATACGAATTACAATGCAAAGGCAACAGCGAAGAAAAATGCAATCTAATATACATACTTAGGTACAACAAAAAGACACCTGGGAACTAGAATGTCCGAGCACAAAAACGATATTGCCAAAAAACAGCTTTATCAGCAAATTTTATCGACAAAAATCATTCTGTGGATTTTGATAGAGTTAAAATTCTAGACAGAGAGAAAATAGAAAGCAAAAGATATGCCATCGAAACCTTGCGTATACAGCAAGATATAGAAAGAACAATGAACATAAAAGAGGATACCGACAATTAGCTAGCATTAAGCTATATTGTTGCTATAAAATAAGACAAACTGCAATACCAACTTTGAACATTTTTAATATAAAGTAAGTTGTACTAGTATTATTATCAATATGTATCTAATGTATTAATAACTATAACTTTGTGAGTACAACTTATTAATTAAAATTTTTTTCCAAATTGCAATTATGTTATGTTTTTAAATTTAAATAGACAAAAGAACCCCTGAAGAAGTTGACAAACAATTGACGAAACGTTGCGTAAGAAATGTAATAAATTGTTTTATTAACATTGAATACGTTAGGCCGGATTAGCTTTAAAAAATTCTTCATATATTGAAACTTTACACTTAGCCAAAAATATTTAAACAGAGCTCTTTGCTGTTGACGAAAATCGTATTTTTGCATGTGTCATGTAGAAAATCTACGGATAATATATATTTACTTTGAAAAAGTAAAAAAGGTGCATGGTAAACCAACAGCTGACACATTGCAAATAACATGGTACGTATTCTACACCTCTACAGTATGTGAGGTTTAACGTCACGATGCACAGTGCTACCATCCCGACAAAAATCGAAGGAGATGTCCTAGATAAATGAAATTTGGTATGTTACTTGATATGGACTCAACACGATCATTTGCGATGTTTGAACAAATATATCTCATAGATGATACCATACCAATACTACTTCAATATTACTACCCATAAATACTTAAATTTTTAAGAATCGAGAAAAATCACAAAACTCAAAATAAGTCTTATGCCCAATAAATCAGTAGCTATTTAGATGTGGTTTACCTTTAAATGCTATTTAAATACCAAATTTCGTTTTTCACCGCAAACTTAAATGCCCCTTATTGGCCATTAAATTGTAATTTAAATCGAGCACAGTGAACATATGATTTTAACTTTTGTTTCTTTTAACAAAAAGAAAACATTATAATGCTGAGAAAATTTTGCTAAACAGTTTTAAAAAGTTACTTAAATAAAGTTAATTATCAATAGAATAACGACAAAACCCAATAAGAGAATATTTATTGTACGAATAGACTCTTAACAGAATTGAAAAACTTAAAATAATTTCATTTGATATACTTTGACTAATAAGCAAAACAGCTGTTTTCTGAGCAATGGCGATTTTTGTTTACATATTTCATGATGCTAGCACAATTTTCGCATAAGTTCATTGAAGTATTTAAGTCTGACTGTAAAAGCGTATTTAAATAGAGTTTAAGCTTCCATCAAAATTAACTAAAATTACATTTAAATAATCCACTGATTTATTGGCCATTAGCTTAGTTGTCGTAAACAAACGAAATTAAGTACACGATTTGATGTGATATCAGTGTAGCTGTATGTGAATTCTGGGACCCGCCTACAAAAATCACGAAAAAAATAAACCCAGGAAAAACTTTGCTGAAATATGATTACTTTTTGTTGAGTTAACCAATGATTTTTGCAAGGCATGTCGGAAAATTCATCCATCGCTTTTTGTATATAAAGAAGCAACAATGCCACAATATCACTTCTAGAAAATACTACACGAGCCGAATTTCCGTCGTTAGTATTCCTAAAACCAGATTTAAATTGGTCAATTACTAATCCAGTTCGTTTTCTAAAATCGTTTTGTATCGTTTTATTTGAAAATATTCGTTTTTGCGTTCTTTGCCGACACGCTAAGTTTTAAATGGAATTTTGTACGTAATGTGTAAAAACGTTCAAAAAAAAACGTATCCAGCAATGTATGCTTAATACTTATAATTGACTGGTTTTGGGGTTCTCGGCATATTTATGAAACTGATATCTAATAAACAAGCATTGCAAATAAAACACCTACTTGCTGCAGTTGTGCTACTCAGAACATTGGCAACCGAACCATCTATCATAGTGCAATGCATGTTATGTGAAAAATCTGCAATTATTAAATTTTCTTTTTTCAATTACATCACATTCCAAATTGTTAATATCGGTATCAATTTTATAAAAACCATCGTTTTTTTGTTAGAAAACTGACTTTATTGGCCTACAGATGGTGATTTGTTGACCCATAATATTTTTTGTAGCATTATTTTCAAGTCTTTGAAAAATATAAGATCAGAACCAGATACTTCAGTTCAATATTTGACATTAAAATTACCTTAGGGGTACAAAAGCTACAAAAAAAAAAGAAAAACATAAACTCGTCCGTTTGAGCACCACTTTATAATATTTGCTTTTCATATTATTTATATAAATAAATTACATGTTATATGCCTACATATGCATGCAAAATATATAATTTGACACACTTTTTCAAATCGATCTTGCCAAGGTGGACGAAAGTGGTTGAAATTTTTCTTATCCATTAGATAAAGGTCAATAGTGATATAAAATCGAAGAAAAAATAAATGATATTTGATGTATTTTTTTTTTAATTTTCCATTAAAATTTGGCAACCACAAATGTCAAAATTCTATTCAACAAAACATTACTAGATTAATACAATATTTCAAAGCTGTCTTTTTGTATTTTTCCAAATACGCTTATATAATATCAAAGATCTTTGATATCGTAGAAAAAAATTGATTTTTGACGACCATTTTTGTGAAGCCACTATGCCGGCCAAAAAAAATTGATAAAATTTAAAACTCCTTTATATTTGTGTTAGCTGTATTTTTATATATCGAAATCAATTTTTTTAATAGGATTTGCGGAAATCATTTATTTGATTTTTGACCACTGATGGTAGCACTGTGCGATATCGTTAACCTTTGTATATAAAATTTTTGCTAGTGGATGCGACAAATATAAAAATCAATTATTATGATTCACAATAACAGTATACTAAACAAAATACTTAATAGGTGGAATAATATCTGCATTTCTAATACAAAGCAAAAAAAAACATAAAAGAAGCGCCAACCAAACCGAAAAATCTTTTTCGAGTATACTCACTATTGCGACGACGTATGTGAAAATCGAGTAAATGATAGGAAAAACTAAATTATACTTAAGAAGTGCATATCAGGAATTATCACCATAAAAGTATTAAACCGTGTGAATTATAGAACGAGTATATTATAGAAAATAGAAGAATAAACCAACCACAAGAGGCAATAATAGCAGAACATTTTATGCAACCGATATTGATTTTACTTATTGGATTGCAGCGCATTCGCAATTTATCATAACAAATTACCGCAAAACTTGAGAACAATATTATGAGCACTTAATCCAAGTGCCATGAATTAGGACATGCAAACCTTATTAAAAAAATATATGAGAAATATTCCGAAAATGAAAAAAATATTGTAATGAAAATAAGAATTTTATAACCACAACAGATATCCGAACCCTAAAAAATTAATGCACATTAAAAAGACTAATTAGGTCCACGGAAAAAAATAATGATTATCTCAAACAAAATTAGTCTTATCTCAGTCAAAACAAGTACTATCCTGGGGAAAGATAGTTACTACAACAGAAAGAATAATCATTTCGGTCAAGTAGTGGACCTGAAAAAACATGGATATCTAAAATCAGAATTTATGGACAGGAGAGGACAATTTAAACAAAACCTTTTCCCAACTAATCAGTTATCAAAAATGATTTTTCTATGACCTCTGACAGGAAATGCTTGTGCTTAGAATAATATAGATAGTTATTTAAATTTATGTGTTTTTACCTGCATCGCACTTAGCTAAACTTAGTTACCTTAGCGTAACTTAATCTAAGGATATAATTATATGATTTTTCAAACGTACGCAATATTAAAAAATTTATGAAGTCTTGTGGTCAACTTTCATTTTTTACTCAGTCATTAAACGACCACAGGGACTCATAATGGGTCGAAATATCTCATTTGCGAGTGGCAAAAAGGCATAGCTCTGACCCCCTATACAGAATAAAATTACTAAGAAATATTTCCTCTTTTATATGAAATCTTACAACCTTACTCACAAACGGTAAAGCTAGATTCGTACTTGGTACAAACATATACTTACCTCTGTCTGGTAAAATCTAGTTGTTTAGTTATTTGTGAAGTTGTTGGTTGTTTAAATCATCAAATTAATTAAGTAGCAACTTTTAATGAAAATACAGTTCAGAAAAACGAAGGTAGTAAGAGTAAAATATAAAAAAGGAAGCAAAGCAACAAATCTGAATACAGAAAAACTTGAAACCTATACAATAAAAGTGTTGAATTAAGTGATAGGGAAACATATCTCAAGAACATTAACTAGTAGACAAAATTGTTTATCATATGCATCATACATACATCAAAAACTACACCATTTCGTATATGTGCATCGATAATTAGTTATACAAATATACAGCCTTGTTTGCTTATTAATTCACCAAAGTATCCGTTCTGCTAAAGACTTGGCGATACTTTCACGTCTTGGCTTAAATTATGCACTGATACCAGCTGATTATGAGCAGCAAAATACATGTTCTATTAAATATTTAGCATTGTGTTGAATGTGTTCCTGGTTTATTGAAGCAATTATATCGGTAAAGTTAAGCATATAAAAAATTAATTCATCACATTCCAAAGCACTATGGCATTCCACCTGCGAACTATTTGCGTCGTAGCCCCCCATCACTGTCATAAGTCGCAATTCCTCTGCAGAAATAGTCCTTCGCGATGGGCGACAAGTACCAAGGTATATTGATACTTGAGAGGCAGTTAAAAATGTGTTCCCAGTTTGCCGAGTCAAGCGTAAAGCTTTAGGCATTAAGCATATTTACGACAGCAGACTACCGACTTCAACGACTACAAATGCCACTAGCAACAAATGCCGCCGTATAGTCAGCTAATTAATTATTTTGAAAACGAAAGCTGCATCATAACCAGCTGGTCTGTAATTTATTTGTTTTAATACAAAATAAACTTAGTTTTTGTTACTAGTTGGGAGAAAAAATGTCTGAAGAATATATAATAAATTTCGTAATAACCATCGCTAAAATAGTGCGAAAAAAATCCTCAGTGTATGAACTCACAAATAAATATAAAAGAAATAATCGAAAACGGTGGGTCCGCCTGGTAAATGTGTACGGCAGCTGAAAGAAAAGGACGAGGAACACTTTTTTAAAGCATACAGGATAACCGGAGCCAACTTCGATTTATTGCATTGTATTTTAAAAAACAAAATGGAACGATTTTCCCATATCTAACAAGTTCTATGTGAAGACTGGTATGCCAAATTGCTTAGGAACCATTGATGGCAAACATATTCGTATACTTTGTCCAAGAAAAAGAGGATCGTTGTATTAAAATTACAAAAAAAAACATCTAGCATCATTTTAATGGCAGCTTGTGATGCTAACTACGTTTTTACATACATAGACATTGGAGCTTTAGGCAGCCAGAGTGACGGAGGTGTACTTGCTCGAAGTTCATTTGGAAGGCAATTATTAAATTAAACTTTGGAAACTCCTCACTATGCTAATTTACCGGAAACTTCTATAAATTTCCCATATTATTTCGTCGGTGATAGCTCATTCCCATTAAAAAAAATTTAATGCGGCCGTTTCCATCATTTGCCTCTTGATAAAGACAAATTTAATACAATGTTATCCAAAGCTCGAGTTCATATAGAAAATGCTTTTGGTATTTTAGCTAATAGATGGAGAGTACAATCCATATGTTGCCAAAAAATGCATACAAAATTGTTTTATCCAGTGTAGCTCTTCAGAACTTTTTGATGTTAAAAAATTATAGAAACTTGTTGAAATGCAAGGTCAGTGGAGAAAAGAACAATATCTACCATCATGCCACACTAGGCCAGCTAACCGTTAATTCACAAGTTCTTTTCAACTACAGGATACAATAAAAGACTTTATTAAAAATAATATATAATATTCAAGTGTTTCACATTATTATACTATGAAATTTATTTGTTGGGTGGTTAAGCAATGTCTATATGCATTTCATTGGCACTTTTTATCAAATCGTCAGTAGACTTCAACCACAGTTTTGAAAAGTTTCAAACCTCTCAACTTATTAAAAGACTTTTATAAACCATCTGAGAGTTATGTTCACAAATTAACTATAAAAATTCACAAATGATTTCAAAAAATCACATTATAATAAGTGTAGTAGGCTATGAAACTTATACAAACCAAAACCCAACAAACAACTTCTATTCGATATGACTCTATTTTATTTTTCTACACCTTTATACAATTAGAAATCCTTTGGTTAACAATGAAAGTATTTATAAGGCAAAATGAAAAATAAAATCTCAATCTAATTGTTAATAAATTAACTATTTGACATACTGTCATTGTATTATTAAAATATGAAATTTATTTGTTGGGTGGTTAAGCAATGTCTATATGCATTTCATTGGCGCTTTTTACCAAATCGTCAGTAGACTTCAACCACAGTTTTGAAAAGTTTCAAACTTCTCAACTTATTAAAAGACTTCTATAAGCCATCTGAGAATTATGTTTCACATTATTAAAAAAAATAAGTAGTCGCTTGAAGTTTGGTTTTTCAGCTCTGTACATTGTTTTATTATTTTTAATATATACATATATATATATATATATATATATATATATATATACATATATATATATATATATATATATATATATATGTTTTGTTGTAGACCTTTTTGAATAAATTTGTTTTGTTTGTGATGTCCTTTTCGGCTTGAGGTCTTTTTTATATAATAAAATAATATTAAAATTTTTCTTTTAATATATATTTATTTCTCCGATATTTCGACCAACTCTGTTGGTCATCTTCAGGGAATTACAATTTATTTTCTAAACAAAAAAAACAAAAACAATAAACTACTTAATATTAAATTCTTTACAACAACAATAATCATAATTACATTTTTATAGTCCTGGTGTAGTCACTTGTTTATTCTTCTAAACTTTGTCACCTACTGTTCACAGGGTTTTTTTCTTGTTCTGTGTTTGTTTACTGTATATCTATAGATGTGCGCGCAATTGTCAGTGTCCGATTTATAGTTGATTCTCTTGTCAGTGGGAGTATTTATTATGTGTAGCATCTCTTGCATGTATCTCTTTGTATTATTCTTCTCTCTTTCCAATATTTTTACTTTGTTTAAGTCTGGTTGGTGTCCAGTTATTGCACAGTGGGCAGCAAGTGCAGTTTTTTGGGTCAAAGATTTATTATTATTGTTTAGATCAGATTTATGTCCAGATATTCTAGTCTTTAGTTTTGTTCTTGTCGTGCCAACATATATTTTCTTACATGCTTCGGTGTCGTCTCCAATGCAAGTTATTTCATAAACTAAATTTGATTCGTCCATTGTATTGATTTTTGATGTCATATTTGTGAATAACTTCCGTGTTGTATTGTTCGTTTTCATTGCTATTATGTATTTTTCTCTATCATATTGTTACAAAGATTAGAAATAGATTTAAATAAAACGACAATGTGGCTATATGTACTTGGCAGCACTACCAATTAATCTATAGTTGTCAAAATGTTACAACCCTGGTCAACACTATATAGATAATATTCAAATTAACGGAAATGGAATACTCCAGAATATACAAGATCATTCAAGGCTGTGCCAATAAGAGTAAACCACAACAACAACAAACATAGCAACATAAATGCTAAGAGATGTTATTCTTAATGATCTTGTATGCAAGTATTCGCTGCTAATAAAGCTAAATAGAGTCGCAAGTATACACAGCCATATACACGTAGAAGAAACAAAACCACACACTCATTCATACAACCACTAATAGTTACCATAGGCAAAACACACAGAACACTCATACATTCAACCACACATAGTTACCATAAGCAAACAAAACAAGTAGAGCTGTACCAAACTGAATCAAACGCTCTCAAACGCTCGTTTTTGACAAGAACCTCTAATCAAACCCATTTAAATTACATGGGTTTGATAAGAGGTTCTTGTCAAAAACGAGTGTTTGAGAGCGTTTGATTCAGTTTGGTACAGCTCTAAAAACAAGTCAGCATTGTCATGTATACAAACACGCACATGTGAATTAAAAAAAAAACAACCACCATACCCAGAACTTTCGCGAGGTTACCAGACGACGTCATTTTTGCTATATAAAGGCGCTGCCAGAGCTCAGCGGGAATCAGTGTGATATCAAACATAGACGTGTTAACATCGCTGAGGGTTAAGTAGTAAAAATACTCGTGTTAAGTAATAAATAAAGTGTTGCCGCATTAAATTTCTTAACCGTGTTTTAATTTGATGCAATAAAACGAATCCTTGAAGGATAAGTAATAAAACCGTTTTTACGAAAAGGTCTAAAATGTAACAATTGGTGTCAGAAGTGGGATTGCAAAAATAATTAAGAGGACATTGCAATTTAAGGAAAAAAAGGACACTATAAAAATTAAAATAAATAATCATGAAATTTGATGAGCTGAAAATTGAAAAGCTGAAAAAGGAGGTCAGTAAACTGGAATTGCCAACTACAGGTAACAAGGCTGAACTGCAAAAGAGGCTGATAGATGAGTTTAAGAATCGCGGCATGGACATCGGGACATACGAGTTTGAGGACAAAGACGATATGCAAGTATGCCCTCCTGTCACGACCAGCAGCATGGACATAAATTCAATGTTCGCTGCTATGATGGTTGAAATGAAACAGAACTGTCAGCAGATACAGGAGACATCAAGGGTCAACAGTAAAAAGCTTGTAACCGAAATAAGTGAGATAAAACAAAGCTCTCAGCAGATGCAGGACAAGCTTGTAGCCGAAACTCAGCAGATGCAGGAAAAACTTGTTGCCGAAATAACTGAAATAAAACAGGACTCTCAGCAGATGCAGGACAAGCTTGTAGCCGAAATAAGTGATATAAAACAGAACTCTCAGCAGATGCAGGAAAAACTTGTAGCCGATATACAGGAGTCAAATAAAGCCATGAACGAGACCCTGGTAGAGGTTTCTGAAGCCATTAACAGGAGGGTGGATTGTATCGAGAATAAATTCTCAGACCTGGCGGATAGAGTCCAACATCTAGAATGCGGTGGCCTGGAACTGCATGCAAAGGAGTTCGAAGAGAAATTGCATGCTCTAGAGGACAAAGTGCATACCCTGGAGTGTAGTGGCGGGCCAGTACGAGCAGTTGTGGAGGTTTCTGCGCGGGCTAAAGCGCCAAGCTTTGACGGCAGCGTACCATTAGGCATCTTCAAATTCCAGTTTGAGACGGTGGCTAGCAGAAATGGATGGGATGCTGAAGAAAAGGCCATAGAGTGGATCTTGTCCTTAAAGGGTACAGCCGCAGAGGTACTTGAGACTGTGCCAGTAAGCAGCACAAACAACTACAATGAAATAATGGCAGCATTGCAGCACAAGTATTGTGGTGAGCACAAGCGCGATTTATACAGAATGGAATTGCGATGTAAAGTTCAGAAGCCTAACGAATCTCTACAAGATTTCGCAATGGAAATCGAGCGTTTAGTGCCGCTCACATATCCAGGCGAGAGTCACCCGTTCCTGGACCATTTTAAAACTGAGGCTTTCGTTAACGGCATTCGCGACTCTGATGTTAAGCTGGCGGTGTGCGCTACGCAGAAATCCACTTCGCTCAAACTGTGTCATTTGCGCTGGCTCAAGAGACTGCCAGAATGGTTTTCAAGCCACAGATATGTAAAGTGCGGAATGTGGATGTTTTGTCTGAGGAGGATAACAACCTAGTGGCTAGCGTTAAGGAGGCAATGGGACAACTGCTGGCAGGGAAGGCTATCAAAGAAAAGCCTAAGTGCTTTAACTGCGGAAAGATCGGTAATTTTCAGCGCAGCTGCAAAGCACAAAGGAAGAGAGGTAGATCTGTTTCGCCACCAAGAAACAGTAAACGGGTGAACCGAACAACATCTCAAGGGTCCCCGTTAAACTAAAACGAGCTAGCACTAAGGGGCAAGAGCTAGCTCTCACAAACGAGGGCCCCAAAATCTCCATATCAGTGATGCAGCAGAAAAATAGCAACCTCATTGCGTCCGGACACATCAACGGCGAAAAGCACGTACTTACCATAGATACAGGGACATCGCAGTCAATAATAAGGCCCGATATAGTAAAGGGGAAGTGCGAGCGGTTAAGCAATATACGGCTACGTACAGCTACTGGAGAGCCTGCCACGGTCTATGGTAAGATTGAAGTGAAGGTGACTATAGCCAACATCAACGTGAGACATGTGTTTATTGTTGCCGATATTGTCGATGAGGTTATTATTGGAGCCGATTTTATGATTAATCATAGCATTAATCTACATATGGGACAACAGCTGATGATTTGGCGTAATGTGGAAATACCCCTTGATGTTGGATATGACAACAAACCGCAAGTAACAAGAGTATTTGCTATTGAGAGTCAAACAGTACCGCCGCAGCCTGAAACAGTCATATGGGCGCGGATGAAGGGAGATTGTGAGGACAATCGGTTGTGGGTTGTAGAACCGGCAGATCTAAAGAGAGAGCTTATACCAGCGAAAGCTCTAGTGAAAACTAGTGAAGGAGGAATAGTCCCTATAAGAGTGCTTAACTTGTCAGACCATGAAAAAGTCATCAAAGAAAATTCCGATGTTGGCCAGTGTACTCCAGCAGAGGCAATAATAAACTGCGAGAAGAAGATAGAGCCTACTAATTTGTCCGCAAAAGAACGTGAACAATTTGAGGAATACGTAGAGAAATGGGTAGCAGGTCTATCAGCGACAGATAAAAATAAAGCCAAGCAATTACTAAAAAGGCATGCCAGTATCTTCGCCATGGGAAGCCAAAGCCAGGGTAGAACTGCA
The DNA here is from genome assembly GCA_963675445.1 of Linnaemya vulpina. NCBI lineage: Eukaryota > Metazoa > Arthropoda > Insecta > Diptera > Tachinidae > Linnaemya > Linnaemya vulpina. The sequence goes on along the minus strand of OY776277.1, from coordinate 78,773,432 downwards.
TTGGTTAAATATGAAATTAGCACAGGCGAAGCTAGGCCGATTAAACAGCCACCCAGAAGCGTACCCCTGGCAAAGCGAGACAAAAAAAAGAGCTTGTAGGTGAAATGGAGCGTGATGGCGTAATTGAGCCATCTTCTGGTCCTTGGAGTTCGCCTGTAGTCTTAGTTAAAAAGAAAGATGGCAGTACTAGATTCTACGTAGACTACAGGCAGCTCAAGGACATAACCAAGAAGGACAGTTATCCGCTCCCCAGGATCGATGACACTTTGGACACGCTAGCTGGTACCAAATGGTTCTCTACGCTGGACTTGCGAAGCGAATATTGGCAAGTGGAGATCGCAGAGAAAGATAAGGAGAAACTGCCTTCAGTGTCGGCAACGGATTATGGCAGTTCAAAGTTATGCCATTTGGTCTCTGCAATGCTCCGGCCACATTTGAACGCCTAATGGAGAAGGTACTGATAGGACTTCACTGGAAGACATGCTTGGTGTATCTCGATGACGTAATCGTGATGGGGAAAACTTTTGATGAACACCTCAAAAACATGGCAGAAGTTCTTGAACGGATATCATCGGCTGGATTGAAACTCAGCTTGAAGAAATGTGCATTGTTCCAGAAAGAAGTAAAGTATTTGGGGCATCGTGTTACAGCAGACGGAATCTCAACAGATGAAGATAAAATAAAAGCAGTAAGGGACTGGCATCAACCTAAAAATCTTCATGAATTGCTCAGCTTTTTGGGCCTTTGCACATACTACAGACGTTTTGTGCCGAATTTTGCCAGTGTAGCTGCAAGCTTGCATGAAATCCTTCCAGAAACTCAAAGAATTATTATGTACGTCACCAGTGCTAGCGTATCCCATAGCTGGAGAAAAATTTGTGCTGGATACTGATGCGAGCGGCTATGGCATAGGGGGTGTGCTATCCCAAGTAGTAAATGGCACTGAGAAGGTCATAGGGTACTATAGCCGTGTACTCTAAAAACCTGAGAGGAATTACTGTGTGACACGACGTGAGCTTCTGGCGGTATTGGAATGCATTAAATATTACCATAAGTACCTGTATGGTCAACACTACACATTAAGGACCGATCATTCTGCACTGAGATGGCTATTGCAGTTTAAAAATCCTGAAGGGCAACTGACAAGGTGGGTTGAGCGCCTGCAGAGCTACGACTTCAGCATTGAGCATAGAAGGAGCACAAAGCATAGCAATGCGGATGCTCTTTCGAGAAGACCCTGCTGTTTAGAGTGTAAACATTGTGTTAGAGCCGAGCAAAAGGAAGGCGTTGTGGGTGTTCGGCTAATGCACATCGGCCCTGATGAAGACTGGTCAGCGGAACAGAGGGACGACGATATACTAAGGAAAATTATAGTGGCCAAAGAAGAGGACAGACGACCATCCCGGAATGAAATTTCGGCTGAAAGCCCACTCGCCAAATCTTATTGGGCTCAGTGGAACAGCCTTAATGTAATAAAAGGGTGTTTATACCGCGTATGGGAAAGTGTAGATGGCAAAACAACTTCAAATTTAATAGTTGTGCCATACTCCAAGATAAGTAAAATTTTACAGGAGTTTCATAATGGACCAAGTGGCGGTCATCTTGGAGTAACAAAAACACTTGAGAAACTGAAGCAGCGTTTTTATTGAGTTGGATGTCAACAAGCCGTAGCTGACTGGATAGCAAACTGCCCACAGTGCATAGCAGCCAAAGGCCCAGTAAGAAGCCGAGGACAGCTGCAAAAATACAACTCAGGAGCACCATTCGAGCGGATCGCAATGGATGTAGCAGGTCCCTTTCCCGTCACCGAAGCCGGAAATCGTTATGTACTTGTAGTAATGGACTATTTCAGTAAATGGCCGGAGGTATATGCTATACCTAACCAGGAAGCAAAGACAATTGTAAATACATTCGTCAACAACTGGGTATGTCGCTATGGTGTCCCAATAGAATTACATTCCGACCAAGGAAGGAATTTCGAGTCTGCCATATTCAGGGAAATGTGCGAGTTGTATGGGATAAAGAAAACCAGAACGACGCCGCTGCATCCACAGTCTGATGGCATGGTAGAAAGGTTCAATCGCACCTTAGAAGAGTACCTACGGAAAGTAGTAAGCACCCATCAGAGGGATTGGGACGAGCACATCCGCAAATTTTTGATGGCATATAGGTCAGCTGTACACGACTCAACATCGAGAATGCCAGCCAAAATTATCTTCGGGACGGAATTAAAACTACCTGGTGATTTGGAATTTGGTGTTAAGCCAACTGTAGAGGAAGGAGCTATTACGTCCCAGGAGAAGGAGGACTTAAACGAACTGCATGAGTTCGTGCGCAATAGAATCAAGATGGTCAGTGACAAGATGAAGGCTAGGTATGACCGCGCAGCAAACTCGAAGGGATTTATGGAAGGACAATTGGTTTTACTGTATAACCCACAACGGAAGAAAGGATTGTCCCCAAAATTACAGACTCACTAGGATGGCCCGTATAAAGTGATTAAGAGAGTGAATGACGTTGTATACCGGATACAGAAGCACAATAGCCCAAAGTCGAAAATGAAGATAGTACATCTCGAACGATTGGCGCACTATGGAAGAGGTGATTGTATGCCTATTCGGGTCGAACAGGCTTAAGTGGGCAGCAGTGTTACAAAGATTAGAAATAGATTTAAATAAAACGACAATATGGCTATATGTACTTGGCAGCACTACCAATTAATCTATAGTTGTCAAAATGTTACAACCCTGGTCAACACTATATAGATAATATTCAAATTAACGGAAATGGAATACTCCAGAATATACAAGATCATTCAAGGCTGTGCCAATAAGAGTAAACCACAACAACAACAAACATAGCAACATAAATGCTAAGAGATGTTATTCTAAATGATCTTGTATGCAAGTATTCGCTGCTAATAAAGCTAAACAGATCCACAAGTATACACAGCCATATACACGTAGAAGAAACAAAACCACACACTCATCCATACAACCACTCATAGTTACCATAAGCAAACCAAACAAGTCAGCATTTTCATGTATACAAACACACACATGTCAAGTAAAAAAACAACCACCATACCCAGAACTTTCGCGAGGTTACCAGACGACGTCGTTTTTGCTATATAAAGGCGCTGCCAGAGCTCAGCGAGGATCAGTGTGATTTCAAATATAGACGTGTTAACATCGCTGAGGGTTGAGTAGTACAAATACTCGTGTTAAGTAATAAATAAAGTGTTGCCGCATTAAATTTCTTAAATTAATTTGATCATGTTTTAATTTGATGCAATAAAACGAATCCTTCAAGGATAAGTAATAAAACCGTTTTTACGAAAAGGTCTAAAAACGTAACAATATATATCAGAATTTTTTATCCTTTCTGATAACCCGGGTATGTACTGTACTGATCTATAAATTTTTGTTAGTTTTTCAGCTGTTACATTGTAATTGTTTTTTCTCTTCTGGACTTCAATTCTTATAAGTTGGTTAACTACTCTAGTTAGAAAATCGTTTTTCCCCAAAATATTCTTAATTTTTATTATATTATTTTTAAGTGTTTCGTCTACTTTGTCGGTTTTTACAATTCCAAATTGGTCGTCATTTTCCCTGGCTTAACGTCTATTTTATTTAGCACTGATGTCAGTAATTCTTCCATTATTATGTCAGCTAACACTGGAGATCCCATCGGCATTCCTTTTTTCAGTTCGTAAAAATTGTCATTATATTTAAAATATCCGCAATCTTTTATACAAAAAGTATAATTCCATAAAAAGTGTCTTCAGTATATTTGTGTGCTCTTTTAACAATTCTTGTTAAAGAAAACATTTGTTTTCTATTGTTTGTATTGCAAACTTGATAGGAATGCTTGGGAATAGTGAGATGACGTCAAGTGAAACCAGGATTTCATCGTCAGCTATTCCTATATTGTCAATTCTAGACTTGAATTCCTTAGCATCTTTCACATTAAATTTCGATTACCTTGTCAAAATTTTAAGAATGTTACTTATATATCTACAAAGTTCGTACGATGGTGAGTTAATAGACGAGAATATTGGTCGTAATGGCATATTTTCTTTGTGTATCTTTGGCAGCCCATATATTCTTGGTGAAACAGCTATCCGTGTAGTTAATTTATTTTATGATACTAAAACATTGTTTTTATTTTGCAGGCTTAGTGTAGGGCCCTTCTTAATGCGTCTATATGTGCACATATCTCCTAGAATATTTCGTAATTTCATATTGTATATAGTTTTGAAAATATATGTTGGCACGACAAGAACAAAACTAAAGACTGCACTTGCTGCCCACTGTGCAATAACTGGACACCAACCAGACTTAAACAAAGTAAAAATATTGGAAAGAGAGAAGAATAATACAAAGAGATACATGCAAGAGATGCTACACATAATAAATACTCCCACTCACAAGAGAATTAACTATAAATCGGACACTGACAATTGCGCACACATCTATAGATATACAGTAAGTAGTTTATTGTTTTTGTTTTTTTGTTTAGAAAATAAATTGTAATTCCCTGAAGATGACCAACAGAGTTGGTCGAAATATCGGAGAAATAAATATATATTAAAAGAAAAATTTTATTATTTTATTATATAAAAAAGACCTTAAGCCGAAAAGGACATCACAAACAAAACAAATATATATATATATATATATATATATATATATATATAAGAAAACAATTAAAGGAAAACAAACAAAATCAAAAATATTATCCTACAATCTCACATATTAATTTGAGATCACTGTTAATGTGATATATGGCACAAAAAAACTTAATTCTAAAATGGTAGTAGTTCAAAAAAATTTATGCTGCTGGGAATAAAATTCTTCAATTTCTGAAAAAAACTAAAGCAGACAGCTTAGCTTCAATTTTGTTCGCCACACTTTGTGCCATGTTAGCTGCTTTAATTTTGGCTACCAAGCCTGCAAAATAAATGGAGGTTGAATCTTTTTGTTGCCTATGCTTTGTCACTTCCCTCAAAAGAGAAATTTCTAAACAGTTACAATAAATTTGTGAAAACTAAACTAATCTATACATGCACCTTTTTTCCTTGTAGTCTAGGTGAGCAATATGAAGCCGGAGACATCAACCCGTCACTTGAATCATCAACCATCTCGATGATGTCTTCCTCAGGCAGGGTACAGCTCATATTTCCAATTGTGCTAAGCAATACAGCTAAATTTAGTCACAAATTCTATCGTATTGACAAAATATTAGGTACTGTCTAGAACATATAACATTGTCCAAAAATTTAAGGGCTTCAAAATATCTCCACCTCTTTTTGGGCCCTTCAGCGGCACTACAAGAAGCCACTTGTTCCAACCGCTTACAGCGCTTGTAAGAGTTACGAAGACCCTTGCACCGCTTTTGTCTTTCAAAGTCTTATTTATCACTTAAATTCACAGCAGCAGATACTTCTCCCCAAGATCGTACAATATTGTACGGCTGCGCACTTCTTCGATGAGCAGTCCCGCGAGATCCATATTAAATTTTTATCTACAATATTTACATACATAAATTAAATTTATAAAAATTAGTAACAAAATACTCACCTGCTGCAATGAACAACTCAAGCATAAAATAACTAATAAAATATGCAAAATCACTCTCTTTCAGTCCACTTGAACTTTTTTGCCTTCTTAAAAGAAATATTTTGTGTACCTTATTGTACTGACAGCACTAATTTGTTTATTGCCGCCAACAAAAATTGAAATTAGCCTAAATAGGCTACAGATACAACGGTGGTCGTGTAGCCATGCAGCCGTGTGGTCATTAAAATATTCATTTTCATAATCCACATGTATTCTAATTTTGACAGGTCACAGTCGGTAGCCTGCTGTCGTGAATGTGTTTAATGCATTACCAATAGACAAAACTTCTTCGGTCCCTATCGTTATCTCTTTCCTTCGATCGCCGCCGATATTATATTCACAATCATGATCAGATTATCAAAGGTTGATTATGGCTTCTTAGAATCCAAACTGGTTTTCTATCTGCAAACTAAGTTTTCCAACAGCATCGCAAACGTATCGATCATACATAGTGAGCGATTTTTTAGCGGCTTGCCTTTCTTTGGCAGAAGTACAAGCCCTTGCCCTTTCCATGTTGACGCAAATTATCCGCCGCATTCATAAAAGTCTCCTTAACCTTTGCATTCGATGTTCCATCCCAGCTAAATATCTTCTTGCTTTGGAATCTAGTTACGGAAACAGATGCACTTTAGGAATATCAACGTTTTCACACCTCAGTCTCTCCCATGGATTTTATATCTATAAAAAGCATTCTTCTTTTACTCTTTCGGATAGCTAGCATGAAAACTCGTTTTCTGTACTTTCCCCGGCTCTCATGTATAGGCGTGTAGTATGGATGCATTAAGATCTACGCACCGAGATTTTTCACTTCAATCACTATATCAATTTCTTTTTTGCGCATGTATTTCTTTTAATCATAGTTATATCACAAGCCTGAGAGTCTTTATGTATCCTTCATGTAGTAATTGACTCTGCATGCCTTGCAGGGTCAGATCTTCTTTCGCTACTTCAAACAACTCTGTTTCATGTTTGTCCACCTTCTAGTTGAATATATGATGCCACTTTGTAGTATTGTTGGGCAATACATATTTAATAAGTTGATGTATAGATCGGACATATTCCAATATGTCTGTTGTGCCAAACTGCTACTTGTAAAAGTAACACAACAATTGATGCTGATCCCCCTCTGGAAAACGAGCAGACATTCACTATTTAACAGAGCTATGTAAATTACATCTAGCGCTTCAACTAATATTTGACACCTATGAGCTGTGCCTTGGCATCCCCCCTTTGTCTCTCTAGCATTAAAATCACCAGATATAACCACAGAGCTTCTAGACAAAACATACGATATGGCATACAAAAGGCTGCATTATAGGAAGAAGTAGAAGAGCTATCAAATGAAAGGTAAAATTAAAGAAAAAAATTTTGGACTGCGGAGGCAGTTTCAGAATATTCTTGATAATTTAGAATCAAAGCTAGAAAATTTCAAGAATAATAATGTAACAGTTGATAGTGTTAAAGAAAAATTTGAAATAACAGAAAAAGTGTTTTTTTCAAGGTTCTTATTCCTTACGTGACTTATATCAAGAAATTTCAGATGTTAATAAAAATTTTAAGTCCCTGATATTTACATTACCATCTATTGACATACCACAATTTGATGCAAAGCTTACGGATTGGGATATATTTAAGGAATTGTTGGAGCAATTGATTTTGTCTCAGCCAATTTCAAAAACACAAAAAAGATGTATTCTAAAATCAAAATTAACCGGGGAAGAAATACAGAAAATTTCCAAATTGTCAGGCAGGAAAGAAAACTTTGATGTAGCTTGGAATATTTTAAATGAATGTTATTCGAACAATAGAGCAACAAGTTCAGTTTATTTCAAATCTATCTTAGATACTCATTTTGTAAAATGCAATTCCAAAAGTATAAACATTTTTTTAAGCATAGCAAATTAAAGTTTACTAGCACTTTACGAAGTAAAAATAGATATTGAACAAGTGTATAAATCGTTCATTTGCTTTATATTGCAACGAAAACTGGACGATCAGATGAGGCTTCAGTTTGAACAGCAATTAAGTAAATCCCGAGATTACCCAACGGTTGACAAACTGGTAGATTTTTTGCAGCAAATGCAATACTCATTGGAAGCGAGTCAACAATTTAAACATGCGAAGATAAAGATAATAAATTCCGTGAAACTAATCAACAATTGTATCAATAATTCAAAAAAGAAGAAAATCAAACAATAAATCAGTCTAAAACTCTAAACTTTAGTAATCCGAAATGTTTATTAGGCTGTACTTCAAGGCATATTTTATTTAAATGCCCAAAATTTAGAAATTCGCCGATTAACAAAAATTAGAAAAGGTTAAATTGTATTACAAATGTCTTTGTCCAGGTCATCTCACAAAAATGTGTAATAGCGAGTTTAATTGTAGAATTTGTAAAAGTGAACACAATACGCTGATTCATGAAGATAATAATAACTGCGTCTTTTTATCAGCAGCAATTGTACAGGTTAAAACAGGAGATAATAAATGGATAGATTGTCGTGTATTACTAGATGGAGGTTCACAGTTAAATCTAATAACAAAACAATTTAAAATTAAAATTACCTAATATTAATAAAGGTAGATAGAAAAATATAGGGATTACAAATGAAAAAATCATCCATACACGAACAAATTGGCAATACCATTGATCAAAGGTAGCTAAATATAAAACTTTTTTAAGTACAGCAGTAATAGATAAAATTGTGTCTAACGTCCCAAGTTCAAAAATGTTAGCAGGAACTTTTCCGAATAACATCAAACTAGCAGATCCAAAATATAACATTCCAAAAGGAATTGACTTGCTACTTTCAGATGAATTTGTATTTTATCTTACATGAAATGGAAAATTACAGGACCCAAAAACTAAAACAAAATAACAAAATACAAAGCTAGTTTGGGTTGCTTATAGTATGACACAATTGGATGATAGTACACCAAAGCAAAATCTGGGCCATATTGCATCAACCGCTAATCACTTATCTCATTACAATTTTTGAATAAGACTTATTTGCGAAAAGTAAAGTTGATAAGTGTAATGAAGAAATGAGAGTTCTTTTCCAATAATGTGCTTAGCTAAAATGATTACCATTTCTCGATGCAAAACTGAGGCTTTGCAAAGCCATGTGTGGTTTTATAAGCATTTGCACTTTACGTCTTGTATTATAATGTCAAAAACACAAAGACAGAATGCTTGGGCTGAAGTTCTGAAGACGGCACAATGCCTCGGGTTAGCTTCTGCTAATCGCGAGTGGACTTATACCCGGGACCACTTATTTGGCTTGTGGAAGAGTCGAACTTTGGTAAATTTTTTTAATTAATTAAAACTTTACAATTTGCACATTGTTTAGTTTTAAGCAGACAAACAATAACAAACCTTACCAATAATAATAATTCTTACTTTTGCTTAAGAATTTCTGTAAAACAGTTATTGTACAGGGTCATTCTGAAAGAGCGGCAAAATTAAAAAAATAATCTTTATTTCAGGCTAAAGGAGACAATGCCAAGAGAAAAGGCACTGCGGGTGGCGAACATAGCATGCTAGATGAAGTCGACCACTGCATCCTCGACATTTTGGGTAGCGAGTCGACAGTTGTGCAGGGTCTCGGTGATGGAGTTTTCTCCAATTCGGACTCTACATTGGAGAGCATTCAACCTCAACCACAAACAACGAGTAACAAAGACAGCCCCAGGAAAAGAAAGCTGGATTTAGGTGATAAGCAAGTGGAATTAAAGGTTAAATTATTGGAGAGTGAGCATTAAAAAAATAAGTTAGAAATATTATGGTTAGGAAAAAAACCAGGAATGAAAAAATCGTAGCTTACTGCGGATTTAGAGGAGGACACAAACGATGAAAAAATTTATGAGAAAAAATTTCTCAACCTCATTGACATGTCTTTACTAAGTCCTTTGAATTCCACCCGAATTCGTTTATTTTTTATTTTGACTTGTTTCTTATCTCTGTGCATAGTATATACACACATGTATAAAATAAAGTTGCTTTGAAAGTCATTAATTTCGTACTATAATTCTCCTTCATTCTATATCAATATTTTCAGTGAGTGTGGGAATAAATTTTTATTTAAAAAAATTTTAATATTAAAATGAAAAAATAAACCGAAATTCACGATACAGTGAGAGAATAAATTAAACTTTTTATTTAAAATTAATTTTAATTTTACAATGAAAAAAACCCAAAATTCATGCTACAGTGAGAGAGACAAGATAATTTATAATAACGATTTATTAAGAAGAAAAAAGACTATTAATTAAAAAAATATAGCAGTCTTCTAAGCCTTTCAGAACAATTTGGTGATTCCGTGTCCTCGAAGAATTGCTCTGAAAAGTCGGTTTCATTTACATAATCGATAATTTCTTCGTCATAAGCGACATCATTTTGTGGATCCAGTCGACAAATGTGAAAAATGCAGCACATTATTTTTATCTTCGTTGCTTTTGTTGGCTGCAATCGTAAATGATTCAAGCAACGAAACTATTTCTTAACGATACCTATAAAAATTACCTTTCTGTATTAATATTAATTTACATATGTTTTAAAGTCTTACCAAAATAGTTTTCAATAATGGTCCTTTGTTTTTTTATGCGCTCTATTAAAACGTTGTTCTTGTGAAGATGTAGGGTTGTTGCGCAAAGGAGGAATTAGCCAATCGAGTAAAGGATGGGCACTGTGTCCTAAAAGCACGGCATCAGGGAATGGACGAAATCCATTTTCGAATCTGTGGAACAACCCAAAATTTCGCAAAACTCTCGCATCGTGTACACTCTCTGGCCAATTGCAGTTTATGGCATAGATTTGAAAATTAGGTCCACAAACTGTCATTGCATTTATTGCATGACTGCCGACTGACAAATTCCTCCTCATTAAACGTAAGAGCATCTATGTTTACCAATGTTGAGTAACTGTGTGGTTATATTATTCGTAGATTTCGGCCAACGAATAGTTTCATCCATTTATAACGGTATTTGCCACTCGATGGATAACTCTACACACCGTTGATTTATGAATTCCATGATATTGGCTACCATTACTAACCAGTGCAAAGCCGTTAATAATTGCTGTAGGGGGCTTAAGCAGTAATTACGCACTCCAAGTTTTAATAAAATATTTTTAATTTCGCAAAGAGATAGATGTCTAAATTTTTGTTCAATCTTTCGATTGTCACACGCCTTGTGTGCGAACTTTCCTCTTCTAATAAATTTAAAAGATATTTTACTGAAACATGTGTTAAAGCACCGACTATTTCATTCATACTGAATAGTTGTTACACTTATTTAGCAAAACAGTGCTAAAATTAGCAATTATAAAAATTATAAGTAATATGTAACAATTGTTGATGCAACAAAATGCCAATATATTTTGATAATTTGCATAACTACTCACTTATCTGCTAAGATCTTTTCGCTTAGCATTTTAAATTTTGGTGCAACGCATATCGATAACTTTTTACTTATCACTACTGAGGTGAATGACTTTCACTTCTCAAATTGGTGAAGCATATAGCTTTGCGAAGTTTTAATAATTTGCTTTAGTGCTAATGATAAGTCGTTGGTGCAATAGGGCCCTGGTAACCATACATACAACTACAGAAAAATATTAGAAAAGTTTTGTGAAGTAGAAGAAGTGCCAAAAGTTTTCTTCATTCGAAGAAAATACAAAGAGGTTAGCAGACGGTAAATTTCAAGTAACATTACCTTTTAAGGATAATGTTGAAAAATTAGATAGTTCCAGCCTCATTGCGAAGAGAAGATTTTTTACGCTAGAAAGAAAATTTAAAAAAACCCAGAGTTGAAAGATAAATATCATGCATTTATGCAACAATATTTAGAGATGGGGCATATGGTATTAAAAAAAGATGTTACTTCAGTAGAATATTATCTACCACATCATTGTAATTATAGACCAGAAAGCACATCTACAAAATTAAGAGTTGTACTTGATGCTTCCTGTAAGATAAAATATATCGATAAACGATTTACTGCACACTGGTCTTCGAATTCAAGAAAATTTATTTAATATAGTACTGAACGGTACGTTTTTTCAGCGGATATAGAGAAAATGTACATACAAATTTGGGTGTCAGAAAAAAATAGAAAATACCAATTGATATTTTGGCGTTTCAATGAAACAGAACTGATTAAAACATAAAAACAGCTCTTAAAACTGTAACTTATGGTACGTTAGCTGCTTCATATTTGGCAGCAAAATTTTTGGAAAATATCGCGGATTGGAAAAGAAAAAAATTTCCAGAAGAATCGACAATAATTAAAAACGGTTTTTATATGGAAGATTTAATGACAGGAAGGGACTGTTTGGAAAAGGTTACAATATTGAGAAGGAATTGAGACGCATTACTGATGGAATTCGAAATGTCATTAAAGAAGTGGTGCACTAACCAGAAAGTAATATTATATAAAGTACACAGAGAACATATAACGGAAAGTCTGGACATAAAATCAGACAGCTTCAACTTCACTAAAACTCTTGGCGTTAGTTGAAATACAGAAATAGATACATTAAGCTTAAACTGTAAATGGAAACATGATAAAAAAATTTCAAAAAGAATAATATTAAGAGAAATTTCAGGCTTATTTGATCCACTTGGTTAAGTAAAGCCTGCTACAGTTAGTATAAAGATATTGTTAATTATGGAAATTAAAAATCGATTGGGATGATCAAGTTCAAGAAGAAATAGACCACAGGTTATTAGTAATAACTTTCAATATTTAACCAAGATAACAGTACCCAAACATTTTGTATGTATTAAACCAGTACACGTTGATATGCATGGATTCTGTGATGCATCAATGAGAGCATATGGTGCAGCAATATATGTAAGGTCTATTGTTTGTCATGGAAAAGTGCATTCATATTCAGCAACGTCAAAATCAAAAGTTGCTACTATAAAGGTTATTACCCTTCCAAGATTGGAATTATGTGCAGCTGTTTTATTATCTGAGTTAATGACCGTAGTAATTGAAAGTTTGAGGATTGAATTCACTAATATTTTCTACTACTCAGACTCCACGATCGTTTTAAGCTGGATTAATAATTGGAGGCATGTGCAATCTGGAGGAAATCCAACCGACCTTATATCAAGAGGAGTGAAAACAGATGCACTAATCAAAAACAAATTTTGGTTTAATGGTCCTCAATTTTTATTTAATAACGAGCCGTACAATAATACTACATATATTACAGATTTTGAAATTCCAGAAATGAAAAAAAGAAGTCAAAATGATGCTTATAAAAAATGTCGAGTACTTTTATAAAAATAATTTTAACTGTTTTCAAAATATTATATCATATGTTTTGAATTTCATTTATTTAATAAAAAAAAAGACATATCTAAATTATTTTTTACTTTTCAGAAGAGAAGCTTTAAAAATAATTATAGAACATATTCAGCAAGAACATTTTTCAGAACAAATAAAGTATTTAAATACGGGAATAAATCTTAAAAAATCATCGAAACTGGCAACTTATGCCCGTTTTTGGATAAACAAGGACCAAATAGAGTTGGAGGACGATTAGAAAATAGTTCACTGAATTATAACGTTAAACATCCGATTTTCCTCCCCTATAAAGATAATATTGTTCGATTAATTATAGAACAACTGCATAAGAATCATTTACACGTGGGCCCTCAAGGATTATTAGCAATAACAAGACAAAGGTTTTGGCCATTAAGAGGTAGACAATTGTTAAAAAAAGTTAACAATTGTTATAGGTGTTAAAAAAAACCGAGACAATTGCATCAATTAATGGGAAACGTACCGCAAAGTCGTGTCATTAGAACTCTCCCGTTTTTAAGTGTAGGTATTGATTTCCTTGGTCCAATTACTATTCATTATAAAATTAGGGGGAAAAAGACGGACAAACGGTATGTATGCGTATTTATCTGTTTCATAACAAAAGCGGTGCATTTAGAAGTTGTATCGGACTTGACCTTATAGCTCTTAAAAGATTTGTAGCCAGACGAGATGACGTATGAAGAACTGTATTACTCAAATAGAGGCAATTTTAAATTCACGACCGTTGATTCCTCTATCAAATGACTATAATGACTTGCATGTTTTAATGCCAGGACATTTTTTGATTGACGAATCATTAACCTCATTCAATGATTCGTCAGGTAATCAATGCTATCATAAAATGCGTCAGCATTGGAAGACTGTACAAGCAAACGCAGAAGAGTCTTCGAGACATTAGTCTTTAGCAAATTTAGTCGAATTAGAAAAAAGGTAAAAATGGAGAAAACTTAGAGAATATATTAAACCGGGAACTCTAGTTCTTTTAAAAGAAGATAACACTCCTGCCTTGAGCTGGAGGCGGGAGACAGTCATCCGAACCATATTAGAATCGGATGGGTTATGTAGAATGGTGGACGTAAGGACCAGCAATGGGGAAACCAAAAGGTCAATCCACAATGTTTGTCCTTTTCCAGCTGATAATAAAGAAGGTGACACAGCTAGTGGAACTAATGTACCAAATGAACAAACAAATAAAGAAAATACACATTTAACAAAAAAAATTCTAGAAATAAGTGCACAAAAAAGAAAATATAGTTTAAGGATCAAAATGAACGTAAAGTTAAAAATAAAAATATGTTAGTAACCTTATTATCTTTGTTGTCCATATTAACACCGGTCAAGACGCAAATTAATGTAAACAATTTTAGTAATAAGTCAGGCATATTCTTTGAAAAAGTAGGACAGTCAACAAACTCGTAGAACCTGTTAGGTCATGTAAACATTTCTAGTTACATAGCAGCCAAGACATCTCTAGATGAAGCCATGAGTGCAAATGAAAGAAGATATGAAATGTTTGAATCATCAGACGGACAAAATCTACATACATTGTATGAACGGATTTTGAACAGACACGAATTGATAATGTCTTCAATTCCAAACCGAAAACCCCGATCTTTGCTGCCATTTACTGGAAGTACTCAACATGCATTATTTGGTTTAATGGATGAAGAACATGCCGAAGATATATGGTGAAAATTAAAGCAGAGTGAGGAAGAAACTTTAAAAATGCTAAATACCGTTCAAAATAGTTTATCTGTTCAGGATATAACAATGAATGTCATCAAGAAAGAGAACGCCGTTGTTTTCAAAACTATTGTTAAGCTTAGTGATTCTATTAAGTTAGTAGAATCCCATATACATGAAACAAAAGATGAAGCAGACCGGATAAGGGCGGTTACATATATGCTGGCATGGGTAAGGTTATTTGATCAAATAAAAGAATACATAATTGAGGAGCTCTTAAATCTTAAAGGCAATGTCATTCGTAGATTATTGCCTGTGAAAAAATTTAAGCAGCAAATTCAAATTATAAAATCCAATATAAACAATCTGGAGCAACTTCCTCCCGAAAAACCTCTTGAAATGACAAGGGTTGCACAAGTCTCAATAAGAACAGCGATTAATAATTAATAAAGATATTATGCAAGCGTATGAAATTCATACATATCCAATTCTTCATGATGGCTTATGGATAAAAATTCATACAGCAAATAGATATAGCCTGATCAATTCTAATAAAAAGACATATTACAAGCTAAATTACGACGAATTCGGTCACTGTCAAAAACATAATAGGATAATGTTATGCCAACAAATAAATCCTATTTACAACACTAAAGGGGCAACCAGTTGTGAAGTTAAACATTTTCTGAAGGCAAAAGAAATTCCAAGTAGCTGTGAAATATTGTATGCACAATAATGTTGTTGGGTTTAAATAGTTATTTGTTGTTTGTTTAAGTGAAAAACGATTTTAAGCACACTATAATTGCAGCAACATTTATCTAATATTTACATATGGCTAACGTTGGGCTATATTGGCCTTAAAGCTTTTGAGCTCTATATCGTAGTTTCATATGGTTAAAGTCGCTTTTACTCACCCCCATATTTGGGTTAATTTTTTTTCACTATAGCTGTTTTTGCTGTTTATTGATACGATTATCAAGTATATAGATGTATAGCCTTCTCCTTACTGTCCGATCCATTTTTATTGGTAATCGTCTCGAACTGGGACTTAAAGATGCAAATTAGTATGCTGCAACTTATCTTCATTCTAGTGGAATATCTGGAAACCCTTGCACTGTAGGTTACGCACTTAATGTTCTATATCACACAACTTTTCATCAAACATTTTTGCATGCACTTTCAGAGTGCCACTTTCTAGATTGTGAACGTTATCTTTCAATATAATCCACTTTATAATTTGTGTCTACAGAAATCTCTACCAGTGTCTCATGTTGAGTCCAGCACTATAGTTATCACATCAGTGTTAGAATTTTGCACCTCAATTTTGGAGGATAAAAAGACGAGTAATCAGTCGAAAACTCAAAAGATATTACAAAAGGACTCGGGCTAAAGCGTTTATGAAAATCAATATCTAATTGCTGAGATTGTCATAAGATTACTTTTTGAGATACTTTCATAACGAGATATTTTGTGGTTTTAAATAATTTTTTAGTATAGCACGTGCTGTGCTTTCTAGGGTATATATATATAAATTTTAAATTTATAAAATAGAATTAAAATGTATAAAAAAAATTATTTATAAACAAAAAACTATCAAGTCAGAACGTGAATTAATTGAAACAGGTATTTATGGTTGTTATTATTATTAAAAGTAATAAAAATACATAAGACCATACTATAAATTAAAAATATCCATATATGATTCCCAGATTATTTCAGGAAAATTTGGAAAATAAGTCACAATAGTTTCGTGTACCGAGTCGAAAAATAGTCTATCAGAAGAGCTCCTGCTAAGGTACCTTCTCTCGCGTCAAGAAATTCATAAGGCGAAAGCATAAATAATTATTTTAATTTTAGACTTGGTTAAGAACCATATATAAATATATTTGTTATTACATGTATGTATATGCACACATGAATGGGAGCTATGTTATAGTGTGTTTTGTTTCTTCTTGTGGTATGTGTGCCAGTGTATTTATTTGCATGTGTGGTACCTAGTACGTATTAACTGGCGATACTTGCTTACAATATTAATAAGGACAGCATCAATATTTCTTAGAATTAATGTTGCAAAGTTCATCATTGTTGTTGGCTATACTTATTATTACACAGTTTCAAATAATCTTGTACATTCTAATTAATGTGTCCAAAAAAAAATTTTTTTGTTGGTACTAATTCTAGTTATTGCAGGTAGACCAGGGTTGTTATTTTCTGAAAAGTACAAATTTGAAAAAAAAAAAAAAACTTTGTACCAAGCTCAAAATTATTTAACAGTCTCATAGTTCAAATCTGCCGCCGGCAAATAATTTTTTTAATTCTATTGATCGCTGCACCGTCTCAACCGCGTTATTTGGTATATCTTTTAGTTTTGAAGATGGTACTAGTTATATCATTTGTTATATCACCTAAATAACCAATATTTCAAGGAAAATTTAATTTAAGAATAATTGAATATGAAAAGATAACTTTACTTTTTTACTTTGTTCCATTTGCTTTTTCTCGAATCATCGTCCATCATATCAAAAGCTATTGGTTTTATTGACTTCCTGAGTAATTCGCTATATGTAAGTCTGTAATCGGCTTAGAACTTGCGAAGTCCGAATCGAGCAAAATAGATGAAATTCTAAAGATATCTACTGAACTTAGATTTCTTGTGAACACAAACCTACTCGAAAGGGTAAATTTGTGGAAATCGCAAAAAAAACTACGACTATATAATATTTCAAAAGTAGCTTTTTCGAAATAGATTTTAAACACTTTTTTCGATCGGTTCCAAAAATTAATCAACTCTCAAATCGCTCAATCTGTTCGTGAGGTAGCATAAACGAAAAAAAAGTAGAAAGAAGTGACATTTTAAATAAAACCCCTAAGGTATATATTTTGTTAGATGGTGTTATCGATTCTTTTAAAGGACTCGAAAACTACAACAATAATCGCTTATCACTTAAGAACCAGTTAATTCCTCCATGATGGATGTTCATCGTGACGCAATGTGAAGGCTTAAGCGTAATTTCTTGGAACGTACTGGCGGGGGCAGCTGGTTTCAGCAGCCTCTGGTAGGGTCACTGATACCACAGGGCTCCCAGTACCCGATAAGGTCTGTTTTTCCCTGTGAGGTGGCTATCGGTTCGGTCCATTTTTTCGTTGCTGTAGACCTATCCAAATCCATCAAATTCTGTTTCCCATAGTGGGATGGCCGATGGTCTGTATCCCATATGGGCGGCAGCCTTTTATAATCTGGCAGTAGGTATAAAATGTAGAAGCACTTAACACTTTATCAGACCCGCGTATCCGGTCAGAGTTTCCATAATCTCCGGGGACCCTACTCCCACGGCACAAGTAGCAGGCCGTGGTGAATCGAATGTTGCTGCTGCTCAGGCTGATCGGGTGTTCAGATCACGCCCGGTCAGTCTGCAAGTTACTGATGATAAAAGCAGCCGGCATGGAATAACCAGGCCGGTTGCCGCAAACAAGAGGACAACACGGACGGAACATATTGGTTGTCCGAAATCAAGCATCTAGGTAAAACCCTCTTATTCAGGTACTTAGGGAATGGAAAGATCTAAACTGTCTGAACCCATTGCCTCTCATACGCTTTCTGCGCAAGAAAAGACTAAGAGGACAACCTCGAGACCCAGTACCGTGCTATCTACTGCCAACCGCGGCAAAAGAAAAACTAAGCACAAAAATCCATCACGCAGGGCCGTTAATGAAAGGAGCTAATTTTTAAAGACAATTTTGCTATCAGGAAGCAACCAAAAACGTCATAAATGCTCCGAGCCGTGCTCCTTTAGCGAGGTTGCCAAGGGCACCCTTGTAAGGGCTATTATCGACAGAGACTTGTTGGATAGTCCCATGATAAATGAAACCTGGTTTTGAAAAATCCGCAAGGATAATCCGGGACCACCGCCTCAATGCGTGGATGCTGGCTGGCACCAGCGAAGCGTGAAGTTGATGGCATGTACAGACGAACATTCAACGTTGCTGTTAGGTCAACGACACTATATAGGATATATGAAAAGGCTCTAAGCTGGATGTTGTTCCTGTCGAGGAAATACCCAGAAGGCTTACAGCCATAAACATAGTTTTTTCTGAACCTTCTTCCCCGAAGGAGACCCTTCAGGATTGCAAGCTGGATCTACCTACCCATGATTGCAAGGTAGCTAAGGTTGATGCAACCAAAGGATCTAGGAGGAGGATTGTTCTGGTTATGCATACGATAAATGAACAACAAGATATTTTATTGTTTCAGAACGATCTTGTTTCGCCTCTACCGGAGCGATATCAGAAAGAATTGCTACCAAGGGAAAGATGAAGTGGGTATGTTGTACGCAGCTCCATTCGACGTAAGAGACACCCATTCAGTCCCTAAAATTGTGCGTGACCTCTTCGAGGGTTGAATATTGCGGATGAAGGCGAGGACACCCTATGGGAATCGAGCCATTAGGGACTTCAACATAACCGTCGTTGTAATTTCGGTGAAGGTGACGCAAATAAACCTTCACCACTCTAAAGCAGCATTTACTGATTCGCTCCTCCGGCTAGCAAAAAGAAAGGAGGTACTTAAGTATGTATGAGTAAAATTGTACAGAAATGGCACCAAGATTAATGCCACAACTGCCTCCATCCTCTTAAAACTTGGAAAGTCTCGAGGTACGTTTGGCGCTACAAAAGCTTAAAGGGTTCAAACAGTATTTAAGAATAAAATTCGCATATAACATTTAAATATATATATTAATATATATATATATATATATATATATATATATATATATATATGTATATATACATATATATATATATATATATATATATATACATATATATATATATATATATATATATATATAAATATGGAATTTGTTCTAATCTGTGAAGTTCTAGCTGTACAAAATTACAGACGCTGTCCAATTTAATAAGGATTCCAGCATGACCGAAATTATATGCTTCCCTTTTCAGGGGTTGAGCAGCGTTCCTGCGACTTTTGTAGAAATAAGTCTGTATTATCCCTATTCATGATTTCTACATTGATTGGGATCATACCTGCAATGATAAAAGCGGATTCGTCCGACACCGTTCGAAATGCACTACTTACTCTCAAAGCAGCTAGGGTACACACAGGGTATACAAACCGCATATATGTCGGGTATCTAAGTGAACCTGACCATACTGGGTGTGCATATAGAATAATTCTGCTTTCTACTCCATAGAGCAGTTAACTCTTAAGATACTTTGGCCCTTTTGTAATTGGCATAATCCGAGATAGCGCCAAGCAGGTTTTTGATGTTTTGGATGCTATATATCGCAAGGCTAATAGTTTCCCTAGCCTTACGGCTACTAATCGCTTTTGTGTTTTGATCAGCTAGAATTAGTCCCATTGAGGAAATCATGGTCTTTACTATTTGTACACTGGAATTTGCAATAGTTTCTACCTTTAATAATTCTTTGGCTTCATATTAACGCTATGTCATCTGCGAATCCTACTATATTTCCCCTTTCAGGTAAACGCAGCTTTATTACTCCATCGTACATTACGTTCCACAATAATGATCCAACTACCGATCCTTGGGGTACCCATGCCACTAATCCTACGTTTTCTTATTTCTACGTCTGTATCATAGATCAATTCTCTGTTTCGGATATAATCCTGCACTATTCTTATCAGATATTCTGGGATGTCTGATCGAACTAAAGCACCAACAATACGAACCTAGTTTGCTGTGTTGAACGCGTTCCGCACATCTAACGTCACAACTACACAGGACTCTTTTGTACCATTCCTCCAGCTCCTCCCATAGATAGCACGAGCAGCAGTTTCTACTACCATATTTATAGCATCCTCTGTTGACCTTGCTTTCCTGAAGCCAAAGTGGTTGTCTGATAGGCAATGTCTATGTTCAACACAATTTGCAAGTCTTCTGCAGATTGCACCCTCCAGCAGTTACCCACATGTATCTATCATACACAGTGGCCGATAAGATGAGGGGTCATCTAGAGGTTTATTTTCCTTGGGTATTAACACCATATTCTGTCTCTTCCATCTTGTTGGAAAAGTTCCCTTACTTAAGCATACATTTACTACTCTTAAGAACTTCTCGGGACACAGTTTTAGGCCTCTTAATTTTTTATTTGGAATACAGTCTAGGCTCGGTGCATTTTGTCTGTCTACGTACAGAAAATGTCTTCTTTCTTAGTTATTGTAACCAAGGGAAAGTCTAAGGACTCGCTAGGAGGGCTGTGCTCCCAAGATGTTGCCTCCTGATGGGGGAAGAGGTGGTCTACTATTCCCTTCAAGATTGGCTCTTCACTCGGTTGCGATCGGTCTAGGCATTTAAGTTTTTTGGTGACCAGCTTATATGCAAGACCCAAGGATTACTATCAGCAATACCGTTGGCTCCTACGAATTGCAATCTTTAGGGCCCTCCTCTTATCCTTAAATTTTGCTGTTGTACACTATTTTCTAACCTATCTTGTGTTCTTATATATTACCTTGTAGCACGTATACTCTTACCTCTCAAGCTAGCAATATCATTATTCCACAAAACCGTTGGCATGTTTGCGGATCTCTTCCGCTTCATCATAGATGAAGCACATATGGTTTACCAAATATCTTGCCATATTTTTAGATGGCTATTTAAGTCCATATCCTCCATACAGATGGGAAATCTTCCATCTTGTTAAATTTTGTGCCTGGAGGGTCACATGGCGTATATTATACTGCATATCTACGATAATGGGACTGTGATTGCTGTGAGTATAAAGATCAGATACCCTCCAGCTTACACGATTTATAATGATATTGCTAGCAAACGTAATGTCAGTAATGGAACCTCTTCCGAAGGTTTTCTCATCTACAGAGCTTAAGAGTGTAACATCCAGAGCAGGTCCCAATAGAACCTCCCCTCTTGCATTTATCGAAGGGCAAACCCATTCAACAGCCCATGTATTGAATTATAGAACTATTATAACAGGACACCTGACAGTAGCGTCGATCACTATATTGTCTATAATAACACGGAAGTCCTTAGTAGAATACCTAAGAGGAACATGGAAGCTGTACAAATATATGCCAGAGATAGTGGCCCGCGTATACCTACTTTTTGGTGCTGATTTTTCCCTTAATGTTAGCGAACCGGTAGCCCATATATCCGATGTATCTCTATTATCAGCAACCCAATTTACAGATATAATTTTCTTATATGGTTCACTAAGTACAGCGAAGTCTACAATTTAAATGTTATATGCGAATTTTATTCTTAAGTACTGTTTGAACCCTTTAAGCTTTTGTAGCGCCAAACGTACCTCGAGACTTTCCAAGTTTTAAGAGGATGGAGGCAGTTGTGGCATTAATCTTGGTGCCATTTCTGTACAATTTTACTCATACATACTTAAGTACCTCCTTTCTTTTTGCTAGCCGGAGGAGCGAATCAGTAAATGCTGCTTTAGAGTGGTGAAGGTTTATTTGCGTCACCTTCACCGTCATTACAACGACGGTTGTGTTGAAGTCCCT
>OY776277.1:78698786-78746286 GCA_963675445.1 Linnaemya vulpina | reverse complement strand
ACTACTTTTTTATTTATACATAATGTTTTAATTAATATAAGTACAGAAAAAGTTTTATTTGCAAATAAGTACGTTTAAATCACCCCACTGCACGTGGTCAGTTAAGATTTTTTCTGCGTTGAATAAAACCGCTACATATCGCTACTAATCATAAAATAAGAGTGAAAGAGATAGGGAGCATAATCATTAATAACTTTTATTTTACAAAAATAATTTTCGTGAAATTTACCAGATTTTCTAAATAGACAAAATAACAAAACATAAACACTTCGAATTTTGTACAAAAATTTCGTAACATAAACAAAATAAAATTGTAAGAATTCCGGTTTGTAAAATTCACGTTCAGTACATTAAACGAAAATTTCTATGAAACAATTTTTATTAATCTACAAATTTTCTAAAAATACGAAATAATTTTTTATTACAATATTACGAAAATTTCGTTTTATTTACAAAACTCTTTTACGAAATAATATTTCGTATTTTTATGCATAAGATATTTTGATATTTTGTTTTAAACTTCCCACTTATTAGGTTGGAAGTTTGAAATAATATCTTTAGTTATTCTATTATATGCAAGTAAAAAACAATATTCTTTCACTTACAATCCAATCAGAATCTACAAAATGTTAACCAATAGTAGAATAAAAACATAAGAAAATAAAATAAGGAAAAGAGATCAGATTTGATAATTGTTTTAAACTTCTCACTTATCGATTATCTTTATTTAGTAAGGGTTTTGACAACTCCGAGGTTTAAACGACAATTCCCAAAAATATTTACTAACTGAAAAACATAATTCTTACTACTATACGCACCCTTATCGTATTTGGCGTTAATCGACTTTAAATTCGACATATTGTAAATGTTTGCTTTTTGTCTTTAATGTATACAATAAGGGTGACTATCTCTAACTGATTATATTCAGAATATGATAAAAAAAATTATTCTTTCGCTAACAGAAAGAAATAATACAAATTTTGTATATCAGTCGGCCATCCTTGTTATCTATAACTGACTAAAGATACCGAGTCATGGAAATATTTAATTTTTTAGTGTCCGATGCTATTATTTCCGAACAGACCTTCAAGAAAACCGCCTGTATTTGTTCTTTTACCAATTTTCTCGTCATAAGTTCGCAGACATAAATCCTCAGCCAATATCTCGCAGAATGTACGATGAGCTCCCAGATCCAATTTATCGACCTAAGACCCTAATTATGTTGCATTGCTGCCCTATATTGGTATTGTCCATTATACCATCAAAGAAGACCAACTTTCCTGCTACAGGTGCTTTTATGCCATCCCAAACAGTAACATTGCCGCCTACAAGTTGGAATATATTTTTTTATCGACGGCGGTATTAGATTTTCCCCAGACTTTCAAGCCGCCATCACCTCTAAGCAAGTTAAATTTGCATTTGCCTGTAAAAATCGTATTCCCAAGCGCCACACCTTTCCTTTTTTTATTTGTAACTTTCAATCTTATCCGTCTATGGTTTTGCCTAATTACCGGTTTCTTAAGAGGAACTCATCTTCTGTTGCCATTCTCTTGTAATGCGCTTTGCACATTATAATATAAATATAAAATATTTGTTCAGAGTATTACTGATGCCATGTGCACTTCCTGGATAATATGACTTACATCTCTATGGGCATATATTCCATAAAATCATTCCGTTTAAGCTTTCTGATGATGTCTTGCACAGTAGAAGATGAGAGGTTTTCCTGATTTGAAATGTTTGACGTGCCTGATATCTGATAGACTATGCAAGAAGTGTTGAGACCTTAGGCTTGGTAGGTCATATACATTAGAGAAAGGAATAAAATATAGTGACATAAGAATAAAGTGTATATATGCAACAAATATGCAACAATTTCTTTCTATGCCCTCGTTTCGAAATATTTTTAAATTGCCTCAATCTAAAAGCTTTTTCTGAATGTTAGGTTTCATTGATTCTAAAAACTACTTTGCTTTTGTCTGTGTATAATATAAATAACTTTAATGTTGCTAATGTTACACCAAAATAACTTTCTAACTGTTAACAAAGGATAAATTTTATACTAACCTGAGCTTGAGTGAATAACACGCGCCGTTTTCTTCGCTGCGTTAAAGGAAACTGCAATGATTTTGGATCACTTACAGAGCAAGTACCCAAACTTCCCATGTTTCCCATATGTCCCATAGAGCCGGAAGCAGTTCCTCCCATTAAACGGGAAACTAAAATAGAAAGTTAATTCAATTCAATTTGCGTGTTGTCGACACTGATTGATGATTTTTTTATATTACGCTGCGGTTACATAATAAACAGGGACCTTCATGGCCTCTGTATTATTCTATAAATCCCAACACATCACTATATATATTATTTTTATTCGCAACCATCTTTATTAAATTTTGATTATAATTGGTCGTGTAACACTCAAGCTTTGGTAATAAATTGTTGATCCCCAATTTTGATTGACCAAAAACTGTTTAGTTACTATTTATCAGTTTGGTAACATTCAATTAGGTAATTTTATTATGTTCCCTTTTTTACTCGATAAGTTCTATGCTAGTTCGTACAAGAAAAGTATTGCTCCAGTTATAGTGATTTTATATGCAATTCCAGTTCAATTTTCGTTAGATGACACATTAAATACATAAAATTTTAATTACCATAATATATGCCAATTATAATTGTGCAATGCTGTTTCTATTAAAAATAAATACATAATTAAAAAAAAAGTTACACTGTTTTAATTTAAAACTTAACAAAAAGTATAAAATAAATTTCGTTTGGTTTCTAATAGTCTAATTAAAAAGATATGTTAACTTTACATAATTCCAAGGTATTGGTTGTTCTATACAACAGTGAGTCATTGAACAAAGAAATTTATTTTCTACTTTTTTGTAAGTTTTAAAATACAGCAGTATAACTTAATTTATTTTAAATTATATATTTATTTTTTAACTTTTTAATGTGATGCAGTTTCTCAAATGACAAAAGTTAGAAGAAACATTTAAAATTTAAGCCACTCTAATAAAAATGCGAGCCACTTCAATGAAAAGATAGACCACTTTAATAATACCAAAATATACTGTAAAGTGCAAATTTTGGCATTCTAATATTAATTAGTTTCTCAAATTGCATAATTCAACATGACTATATCTGCCACCCAAATTGTCATGGGTCAAAAAAGAGTAGGCAGATTTTACAAACACATTGTAAATTTGTTTAGCGTAAAATCAAAATTTGGGCCCTCCTAATATATATATATATATATATATATATATATATATCAGTGTAATCCAAATCTTCATTTTCTGTGCACAGTTGTGCTACAAAAACAATAAAAAAAACTCACACCGACGCTTATTCTCTTCTATTTCAGTTTGATTTCAGTCGTTAAAGGCCGGGGCACATAGAATCCGTCATACGTTGTGCGTCAACTTTTTCAACTGACAGCTAAGTTGAAATACACGGTTGCTTGATCACATACAATACTTCTCCGTCAACGCAAAGGACAAAGTTGGGCAACTTTTAACGTACGTTAAGTACTTTGACAGCTAACTGTTGGTTTCAAAGAATTCATATTCATACGGTTTTACAAAATGTGGGTGGTGTTTTAAGAAAAAAATGGAATTTAAATTAATCGAAGCTGTTCAAACGCATCCGTGCCTTTTTGGTAAAAGCGAACGCGATTATCACAACAAATTAAAAAAAAGGCATGGGCTTCTGTGTCTACCGTTACAGGCGTACCAGGTAATTAATATTTTGGTGTTATGTACATATGCATGGCAATTGAAGTCTTTCCTACCAAATTTTTAGTGCAACAGTGCCAAAGTCGTTGGAGATCTCTACGCTAAAGGTACGTTAGAGAAACGGTGTCAGCTAAGCCGAAATCTGGAGCTGCAGCGGACGAAACGCGTAAGTGGTGTTATGCAGATGCCTTGTCGTTTTTGCAGAGGTGTGTTACACCCCGCGGGTTGGTTTTTATTGTATTTAAAGTATATATATACATATGTATGTACGTTCAAATTAATTTTTTCTTTTCAGAACAATTTCCAACATGAGTTGGAAAAAAAACAAAGACAAAGACAAATAAATAAAATCAAATTGAAGAAGTAACGAAGAGGATGATGATGATGATCAAGATGATGATGACGATGCTGCTGATGAGATGCAGCAGCATGAGAAGTGTGCTTTTTCAGATTTATCTGAGAGATGCGCGTTGATTTGTTGGCTTTTGCGTGTACGAATGTTGTATTTATTTATTTATTGATATCCCACGGGAGCTAACCAACCACCAGCGCTATCATCATTATCAAATATAAATACTGGCACTCATATTACATACACTGATGCACAAAAGTAGTACCTACAGACGGATAAATGACACTCAATGATTTTTATTTGATGGCATTTCATTTTGTGGCCAGAATAAATACTTGCGGATTGCAGTTCATTAATTTGGTTCTCTAGTGGCACAACTTATTGCTGCCACTGCCATCCTCAACTACATCTTGATGTTTGATGGTGGTTTCCTATTGAGCATAAATCATTATCTGAACAAGAGAGATCACTTGAGGAAACAGAAATATTAAATGATTATAGCCTCTGCTCCCTGTCAAACATGGAAAACATATGTTGTTTGAAAGAATGTGCTCCAAGTTTTTCAACGGAGGAAGAAATACCGTCCACGAAAAAACAAAATCGCTCGGAAAAGCGACGGAGAGTACAAGAGGAACTACATGAAAAATTTGACAAAATATGTGGTGCAGTAAGTGATTTAATTGCAGCCAAAAAGGATACAACTGAAAAAAGTCGTATTGCAGACTTTTTAAAGATGTTGGACTCCTATTTGTTAAAACATTCGGAGGAGGAGCAGGACAGGCTGAAGGTTGAAATTTTAAATTTTGTCTATAAATACCGTTAACTTTGTTTTAATTTTATTTTTCCTTCTATTTTACTTTTATGAATTAATTTTTAGTTTATTCTTCCTTTTGTTTTATTTAATTATTTGTTTTTTAGTTATGTATGTATATGTATATAGTATTAATTTAAGGTTTTTCAATCGTTGTTTTGATAACTGTGAAATATATATTTTTTTCTTTATTCTTTTTTAGTATTAATATTATTACAAAATTAAAAAGACAATATTGTTCATGAATTAATTTTATTTAATAATTAGTTTTATAATAAAATAAATAAAATTATTTTCATTCTAACTAAAGAAAGAAAATATGTTTTTGTTGACATGTTGGCGGTCTTTTGCTTTTAATGTTTGTGTTAACTTATCTCGGTCAATTGTAAACCAATTTGACTTCCACTGATAGTTTTGAAAATCGGAACAAAATGTTTTTTTGCAGATGAAAGTGGGGAAAATTAAAGAGGATGTGAGAAGATGTAGCGCACTAGCTCATCTCGTAATTTGAATGCGTCTTTTAATGCATTGTTAGACAACATTCGGCCATGTCTCTGTAATGGAGCACTAATTTCATTTCTTCACAATCCATTAATTATATTATCTCCATCGTATTGGTCCACGTAATCAGGCGGGCAGTAGGTGCCATCGTTCATTTTCAAAAAATTATGCAAAATAACTGCAGCTTTCACTATTTTTTCGGCTGATGATTGCTGCATTTTTAAAGGTGACAACATAATCTTCCAGCGGGCTACAAGGATTCCAAAAGCGTTTTCAATAACCCGACGAGCTCGTGATAAGCGTTTGTTAAATATTTCCAGTTCGTAAGGCAGGTTCGCACCTTTATCCAAAATGTATTAACAGATGTACCTACAGTTAAGGCTGTTTACAAACCCGGATATGGTCTAATTAAAGTTTTTTTAATGGAAACGCTGCATCGCCAACCATAAAATATGGAAATTTTACACTTGTTCCTGACAAAACGGAATCTTCAGGCAAATTCAATTCTGCATTGAAAAGCTTCTGCCCAAATCATGAGTTCTAAAAAACCCCTCCATCACTTTGCACTTTCCGTATGCACCAAGATCGATACTTGTGAACGTATAGTACGCATCGCAAGCTGCTAAAAGAACTATAGAGTAGGTGCCCTTATAGTTAAAAAATTGCGAGGCAGAATTTGGTGTACATGTTATGGCAATGTGTTTGTCATCAATGGCTCCAACGCAATTTGGGAAGTTCCACATTTTGTTGAAGTCATTAGCAATGCGTTTCCACTCATCTTTTTGAGGTACCGACAAATACACAAAACCAAGTGTGTTCCAAAGAACATCACATGTTTCCATTAATGTCGGTGTCTTGATATAGTGGCCTTACTGAAAACCTTCAGCCTCTATCTATTTTTTCGATACACATCCGAGCTTTATAAAGCAAAATAATAATTTTAAAACAACAAAAAATATCGTCTAACTCCATTGAAAATTTGTACTTGAATTAAATCTTATTTTGAAAAACCTATACATATGTACATGTATAAAACAGCTGATTTTCAATCCGTTAACAAAGTACTCATTGTGCCAACCATATTCGTCAATCCTTTGCTGTCAGTTGAAAAAGTTGACGCACAACGTATGACAGATTCTATGTGCGCCGGCCTTAACTGAGTGTTAACGAGTGCACATATGCGGAAGCTTACTGCTTTTTTCCGGCTTTATTGTTTTTTCAGCTCTGATTTAATTTAAAAATAAACCAGCAAACAAAATAGTATAATGGAAGAAAGAAATTTTTGTTTTGTCATTAAAAATGCTTTTGGTAACATGCAATGCATTTTATGTTACCAAAGATTTTCAATTAATAGGCATTTTGACCTTTTTCACAAAGAATTAAATAAATTAAAAAAGAGGAATAAAGGAAAATGATTTTTCTTGAGCAAAAAAAAGCTTTTTAAAAGATACACAATTAATATCAGATCTAGCTTTTCTAGCTGATACAACTTCTTTGTTTAATGATTTCAACTTAGAGCTTCAAGGAATAGGTAAGAATATATCTGATATTTGTTAAATTTTATTTAATTTTAAAACAAAACTTTTTCTTATACTTTGCCATATTAAGTCAGATGACTTTTCCAGTTTAAAAAAAAACGTCTCTATTGCGCGAATCGCTGTGCGATGCTACGAAAACTAAGTCTTCAAAACTGCTCAACAGTTTTTTTTAACTGCAGTTGGATTTATTTAATTACCCTTATAACTGTGATGTTGCTCAATATGAGTTCAATATACAATCAGAACTTATATTTCTTCGAACCGAAG
Organism: Linnaemya vulpina; assembly: GCA_963675445.1. Classification (NCBI taxonomy): domain Eukaryota; kingdom Metazoa; phylum Arthropoda; class Insecta; order Diptera; family Tachinidae; genus Linnaemya; species Linnaemya vulpina. Next base: position 78,739,074 of record OY776277.1, on the reverse strand, counting down.
TCTAAGCTCCGGGAAAAATTGGAATAGAATTCTGGAAAAATCTAAATGATTTCGATTTTCTAGAGTTAAAAAGGAATGCTTAGAAATTGTTATCCCTTTTTTCCTTCTACATATTGCTGGGAACAAATTTTTTCCGACTTAAAATTTATTTCCTCCAAGCAGAGAAATAAATTAAGTTCTTCAAATTTAAAACATATTTTGTTAATAAGAAATTGTTACAAAATCTTAAATTTGGAAAACTTAATTTATAATGCCTAACTACACATAGTTTTTTAAGTTTTAATTGCAAATTAAACTGGACCAATCAAATATGTGTGAAAAAATTTCTAATTCTGTAAAAACTGAGGTATATTTTGTATTTAATTTTATTAACTTTTTTAAACTTCTTTTCCATTTTGCTTTTAAAAGTAAAATTCATTAGTTTTGTGTTTGCTGGGCAATATTATTTTATCCAATAGAAATGCATTTCATTTATTGAGAGTTTTGGTTAACTATGATATATATATATATATATATATATATATATATGTATATATATATATATATATATATATATATATATATATATACATACATATATATATATATATATATATATATATATATGTATGTATATATATATATATATATATATATATACATATATATATATATATATATATATATATATGTACATATATATATATATATATATATATATATATATATATATACATATATATATATATATATATATATATATATATATACATACATATATATATATATATATATATATATGTATATATATATGTATATATATATACGCAAAATACCTCAATGAAAATATTGGCCAACCTAATGACAACCAAATACTGTATTGTCATACAAGATTGACCTGCGGTCCAAATTTGAGCTAAATCGGTTTAGAGAAAGTGCGTCAAAAATGAGTTGGCATTTACAAACAAACAAGAAAATAAGTTAAATAAAACAGTATAAAAATAATGCTTGACGAGCTTTTAAGAGACAAAATTACTAAAAGCGTAATAGATCGAATATACTAGCATGAAATATTGCAGGTGTAGCAATATATTGTTGCGACACAAAATTTTCCAAAGCAATTAATCGTGCATAATATGTTCGATGGATATGACTTCAACCAGTGTCGAAAACTTCCACGAAAGCTAACAGTTTTAAGTTTGAGCCACATACCTTTAGAAATGATACCTTTAGAAATGTCCATAAGTAAGGCAACAATTCGTTTGTGCCCTATAAAAAAAATAAATCTCACATTTTTAAGCAAAAAAAAAAATATATCACGTCTTACAGAATTGCGTCGTTGAAGCGTATTTCTGCATATATACTTTTTTATATATTGCAAATAGAAAAAAATTATACATTATAAGCTCTAAAGTTGTTACTTGAAATTATGCATTAGCACAGTACCACATGGTCCCAATCTGCCTGCATGGTAAAAATGTCTTAAAATAATTAATATTGACGACAAGAATATAACAAAATATAAATAAATAAAAGATTTAACGAACATTTTCTTGTGTTATTTGTAAGATTAGGACAATTTTAAAAGTTTGTTTGGGCAAAGTTTGGTTTTCATTCTGGCAGCCAAGTAAAAATATTTGATATTTTCTTGTTGTGTGCATAGAAATTTTACTACCTATTAAATAATATTGTGAAATATAATAATACAAATAGCTTTATGAATTAAGAAAATTAATATCTTTTTTCGCCACTATTATATACCGAACGATTTTTTATCAAAGAATTCAACGTGTTGGGTGTAGTTCGTCGTTTGTATCGGTTACCTGGGGCTTAATTCTGGCATACGTATACGAGCGAGATTTTCTATCGAATGTTCGATATATTTAACTTTTGGGATTCTATTACTCGTAATCGAGTAACGTTTATCGAAATTCCTAATGATGGCACTCGATATCGAGCTGTAATTCGAATGCAACCGTTCGAGTTTTTACTCGTTAGTAAAAAGTCATTCGATTTTAAATTTTGTAGCAAAAATTTAACAAAAGAGTAAAGTTTACTAAATTGAAAACAAACAAAGTTATAATAAAAAGGAGAAATGTAAGTTTTAAATATTTACAAAAATTAAACAAAACAAATTCATATACATATTAAGTATATTAGGTCAAACATAACCAAAAAAAAATAAAATAAAATCACATACAATTTAAGCTACCAATGAAAATTGGAAAAAAACGTTCACATATACTTAAGTATAAAATTCAAACCATAAAAGTTTGACTTAATATATAATGGAACAAAAAATTCAGAAAAATGGGACATGAAGAAAATAATCAAATGGTAACACAGGTATCATAACACACAAGTGTTAACATCAGGTTGATACAGTTCTCGGATTGTTTTTCACAATAAAATTTGTGTAAATAGAAAACTGTTATCACATTCAACTAAGCCACCTAAACAGTGGTGATAAACACAATATACAGATGAGCACTGAAGATGAAAGTGTAGCGACTTTCGAAAACAGCTGTTCTGCTCTGCTGTGTAAGTTGAATAAAACTGATGTTGATTTCCTTTGCGCCTAGGAATATTTATCATCATGTCTTTCTGAGATTTTAACTAAGTTAGAACAATTAATTTCGTTAAAAATTATCACCAAATAAAAATTAATTATAACTTACTAGCAAAAAACAAAATTTTTTCAAATATTACAAATTTCAGTATTTTTGTTGTTTTATGCTTTTTTACAGAGGATATCCAAATATCGATATTAATAAAATATAAATAATTTTTCATAAAAATAAGCCTTAAGACCTAAATTATTATTCAGAATATATAAAAATCGAAGGCTAAAAAATTATAACGATTTTTGTTAAATTAATAATTTTAAGTGTTCAGTGCGTCAAATAATTGATATTTATATTGAAAGTGGGAGAAATACACAATATATAAACAATTATGTAGAAATAAATTATCAACTTTCTGAAGAAAATATATAGCGAATAATATAAAAAATGTGGTAGCAGCAATGATGGTAATACCGCTGAAAGATTTTTGTTTTTAATTTTTCGCGATCTGCTGATATAACTGGAGTAGATGAAGAACTAATAAAAGGTTTCACACAATTCTTCAAGATTTATCGTATGATTTAATAACACTATGCAACAGTAAAAAAAAGTTCAAGGTCATGACTATATGGGTTTGATTCAACTATATGTAGTAAAAACCTATACTCAGTTTGGTCAGGATGGTGACCGGTTTCTTTTTATGGGCCTCCAAAGAATCCCAATGTTGGCATGATGCCCAAAAAAAGGTGTTGTTAGTTTTTCCAAATAGCTAATCAGCACTTAAAAATATGGCTTAATTATGTTAAGCAAAAATGTAGCCAAGAGTACGTTGAATATTTCTTGCTAAAATTTTATGACAGAAATGTATTTTATCTCAGAGATTTTTCAAAAAAGTTAGAGAAAAAAACTTTTTTTTCGGTTTTTCGATCATAACTGTTAGATATTCATGGTTTTTCATACACTATATTTGGAAAAATTGTAGCCACGGTAAAGCTGAACAGCTTTTGTGAAGATTGTAATATAATCTGAACTTGTCCAGATACCAAAAACATAAAGACTCCCTTATGACTAAAAATTAAACTTTTAACTCAAATTTTATAATTTTATATAAATTTTTTGAAGAATAATGCAATAAAGACTTTGTTTCGGTGTTTATTTGTTATATATTAATTTTAGGGCCATTGTTATAACTTGGTGTTATCTTAAAGTGAGATTTTATCGGTCAGATAAACACATTTTCATTATTACAACTTTCCTTTAATCTAAGTATGTGCGATATATTAAAGGGAAGTTCGACTTTGCGATAAGTTTTACCAGGAGGATTTATGTTTGTATTACCATACTTTCTTATATTTTAATATGGTTGCACCAAACATTGTTCTTCTTCACTTGGAAAGTTTTTTGCCCGTCTTCTCACAGCTCGCACGATTGTTTCCTTAGATGCTGATGTATTGTATTTAATAACACAAGCTGATATTTTCACAAAAAAAAGCTGCATATATTTTTAAAAGGTAAAAACAAGTTCGTCGTTGAACCTACAATTTTTCGTGGTCTAAATAATCTTCCAAAAGTAGTCGGTAATTGCTAGCGGTATTGCCACACAATAAGAAATATACATTTAATATTACCTGCAAGTTGTAATAATGAAAAGTTGCTACCGGCCACTTTATCGACTTTTTATGCTAACTTTGGCATTTACTACCACCAACTTCGTCGTCAAGTTGTGACAGCCCTCCAACTTTGTTTCGAGCTGTCTGTAAACAGCCACCAGCTGTTAAGATCGTACGCAATTTTCATCTGATCCATGAGCATCTTCGTGTCCTTACAATAGGAAAAGATTTTTTTAATCATCAACAGTAAAACATTTTTGAAGGTCTGACTGTCGTCTTCTACATTTTGTGACCTTTGACCCAGGTTCCAGTAAGTTGTTTTCTTTTAAAGTTGTGCAAGCTCTTCGGATTTCCGTTGTGATAGCTGCAACTTAGAAACAATGTAATCTAGTCGGTCTTCCATAATTAATATTCATGCGCGTGATGGTCCAGGATCATATAGAGATTTGTTTTTAATCGGATGACTCGTTCTCGAGTTAGGGTGAAATATGTCTACGTACCTGGCTTATTTAGGGACAAAAAATTGCCACGGCCATAAAACAAATCTTGGCCTGATGGAAAAAAATTAAAACGGATTCGAGCTTAGCGCATCAAAATTCATATAGTCCACATAGTTTTATTCAAAGGAGGATTTGGCTGCTGATCAGTGGATATATTATAATGAATAAGGAATAATATATATATATATATGGAATAAGGATAATTCCGTATTGTTGCCGACGAAATCTACTTGGTTATAAATTAGTTTAGTTTTACTATTTTTTTTACTTTATTACTGTTGATAATCGCTTAAACTATTTTACATTTATTTATTTATAATTTCATTAATTATTATTTAGGCACTTAAATAATAATAGTATTCAACTAAGACACGATATTTAAATAAAATCACAAAATTTTTAACAGCACTTCTTTATTTTCTAATTAGTCCAAGTTTATAATAATTATTCACATTTAAGTTTAATAATGTTTTTATAAGAATTTCGCTAGAGCTTTAGAACAATTCTGTATGCTTCCGTGTTTTTGACAAAACTGCCTTTAGCATTAAAAATTATTTTACAAAAACTTTCGAATCCTACGTGACACATAGTAAATGACCGTTAGTTTCTGCAAACAGGTTATTTTAGAACTAATTTAAAACGAAGAAATTAATATACATACAAATAAACATTCATGTAGAAGTTGGTACATATGTAAAATGATTTAACAGAACTAAATAAGGAATTTGCAAATTTAAGAATATTAAGGGAAGTGCCCCAATAATAATTAAAAAAATTATAAATAAATAAATTTTAATCTGTCGCAAGTAGTCCACGTTGATTCATCTTCATGTAGAAATTTTGGACCATCGAACCACATTGGAAATACCTCTCACAATTATGAATATTCACACTCACAATTATGAATATTTAGCCATTCAAACTTTTTGGTTGTTACAGCCTTGAATGGTCCAGCCCAAGCGCATTTTAACAGCTATTGGTTGATCCTATTAAACCTCCCGAATCATTAAAGGCACTGCAACACTCCAATTGTTTAATCCGACTAAAATACATGGAGCTGCATTTTTATAAGGTTTTATGGGAAGTTCTTTCAAGTATGGATATTTTTCAACCATTTCAAGCACATTCAATGTCCGCTGTGGCAGGCCCAAATTTTCCACAATATGTACCCGCTGTAATGTAAATTTTTTGTCATTATTCATAGCTGATATAACTAAGGAAGTTTCCAAAGAACAACTTTCCATGCGAATAATGTTACCGGTCTACTTTAAACATAGGGAATGTTTCACACCGTCAATATTTAGGATATCAAAAACACTTTTGTCAATTAGAGACACTGAAGATCCTTCATAAAGAAATGCAAAAGTGTTTACATAACCAATTTTCTTATGAAGACGAATTGGTTAAATTCTAAAAATGTTTGTTTGGTTATGTTCTGCAGACGAATGTGAGTTAATTGTTCCACTAGTGGTGTTATTTTGCTTTGGACTGTTATTTGGTTGTGGAGTTGAAGGCGTAGATTCATCTGGATATTTATGTAATAATTTGTGGTGTCTTATGGGACAATTTTCTACCCCACATTGTCTCTTTCAGAAACATTTTCCTTTATGCCTGTTTAAACATTTTCGGCACAAATTATTTTCTTCACTATATCCCACTTTGTATCTAACGACAAATTTTTAAAACCGCTGCAACCCGATATTTTATGTTCACTGTTACACAAACAACAATTTATTCTAAATGGTGGCTTTTCTTCTATATGTATATTCAAATTTACATTTTTTACCGATGGTGGAACCGAGAGTCCAGTCACTACATCTTTTTATAATTGGCACACGATCATCTTTTGGATACATAGTCCAATTTAATTTATATTGGCTGGAAAACTTATCGAGTAATTCTTTCACCAACAATGGGTTATTCATATGAGCATCCATTTTGCAGGTTTCCATAGTGGAATAAATATTTTTTATATATAGTGCAAATTCAATCATGAATTCCCATTTATGTTTAGGCTTAGGTAATCTTCTTTCCTTTTGAATTACTCGTTCCAAAATGTGTTCTGGGCGTCCAAAGCTCATCCTCAAAGTATGAATTATTTTTGACACCATTGTAGGTAACATCAACTTACTATTTACCAGTTTCTTGGCTTTCCCTTTTAGGCATGATTGTAGGCGTATTAAATTCTCTGCGTGAGAATAACCAGCTACTGAAGTGCTGGCTTCAAAGGAACTAATAAACAACGGCCAGTCGTCTGGATCACCATTAAAATTGGGCAAATCTCGATTAATTGCTTGACGTGCAGCTAGTTGTGATGATGTAGGCCCTGCCATAAAATTCAATTCTTCTAAGAATTTCAGCTGTAAGTCCACATGAGTTGAAAAAGAAGCATTCTATTATTTTGCATTAGGTTCTTGTTGTTTTTATTAAATGGAAATGAAAGCGAGCTTGCAGCTGCACTAGATGTCGTTCGTTTTACTGTTTCTCCATCTGTGTTTGTTGTTGTTGTTGGGGGTAGTTTCCTATCGACGTTTTCTGTGGTAGTCTTACCCGCAATTTGATGCTTCTCTCCTGTTACTGTCGGTGACGATGCTGCTTGCGGCTGGCTTAGTATATCCATAGAATTACCAATAGAAATTGAAAAATTACTAAAATAGGGAATAATTAAAAAAATGCTACAACTCACCCATGTTTACCGTACATTAAAACGGTTCGAACGAAAACGGAAAACTCAAAAAACGTATGGTTATAGGTTTTAAAAAATTAAATGAGTGCCGAGCAAAATTATAGCACCAACGAGAAAAAATTGGGTGCTATTTTATGGTCGATACAAAAATTACGGAATAACATATACGGGCTAGCAGACTTGACTATTTATACCGATCATACCCCATTAAAAGATGGAAGAACATGGAGCAAAAATTAAGTATAAGCCTGACGAAAATGTCTTGTCACGAAAAATAATTAACACGTCATGTACCAAGACTCTGCACTCATCCGACAGTTCATCCAACGACATAACCAAAATAGTACTTAGACACTGAATGTAACTCAGCCAAACCCGTAAAAAAATTAGACAAGTAAACGTATTTTGTTTCAAAGTAAAATCCGTTATACCATAAAGCTTACTGACAAAAACTACCTGATATCTGAACTAAAGAAATTTTTGCAGCCACAGAAAATTACAAAATACACAGGATAGCTGAGCATTTATTAAGGCACAGTCAAGTTAAAAAAAGTTCATTCGCAGGCATAAAATTCGTATATACCCCCAAGAAACAACCAGACCAACAATGCGAAATAATTATGGAAACACACTAACGAGCACAAAAAAAAATAAACAAATACATATTAAAACATATTAGAGCATTTAATAAGAAATGACTGTTTGTTTATATGAAAAATATGGAGGAAACCCCACAAGGGAACCACTACCAACATCGGAAATACACGAACTATTAGGAGAATCCATACATGTGGATATATATTACAATGAACATATATTATACTTAATAACAATAGGTAAATTCTCAAAATATTTAGTTACAAGAAAATCAAAATCGAAAAGGCAACAAAATTAGAAATTAAGAAAAAAAAATTCCATCTTCGTCTACAGAGGAATTAAATAGAACAAAACACTCAGACACTGGTCATAAATTAAAAGATATAGTAAGGAATAAATAAAAAAAGAAAAGAAACTTTCGTAAGTCTTCGCTAAAACATTACAGCGTCTGGGACATAAAAATAAATTAAAAAATTAATATTATTATTAATAAATAATATTTGAAGTAAAGTGATCGTCTTAACCCAAGCAGGGTAGAAGCACATAAAAGCAGAAAAAAGTTATGCACTTAACACAGGTGAAAATCCCTTACATCGCTATTTATAGACATATTAACCGCAACACTACACCAAGCCGACGTTATATTAAGGGCCATTATTACAACTTGACGACAAAGTTGGTGGTAGTAAATGCCAACGTTAGCATAACAAGTCGATAAAGTGGCCGGTAGCAACTTTTCATTATTACAACTTGCAGGTAATATTAAATGTATATTTCTTATTGTGTGGCAATACCGCTAGCAATTACCGACTACTTTTGGAAGATTATTTAGACCACGAAAAATTGTAGGTTCAACGACGAACTTGTTTTTACCTTTTAAAAATATATGCAGCTTTTTTTTGTGAAAATATCAGCTTGTGTTATTAAATACAATACATCAGCATCTAAGGAAACAATCGTGCGAGCTGTGAGAAGACGGGCAAAAAACTTTCCAAGTGAAGAAGAACAATGTTGGTTGCAACCATATTAAAAAGTAAGAAACTATAAATCTTCCTGGTAAAACTTATCGCAAAGTCGAACTTGCCTTTAATTATCGTACATATTTAGATTAAAGGAAAGTTGTAATAATGAAAATGTATTTATCCGACCGATAAATTCTCATAAGATAACACAAGTTGTAATAATGGCCCTAAAAGATATAACAAGACGAAAATACGTATTAACAAGTGATGACGCATATTATAATTCATAATTGTTCTCATTGGTTTCCTATAAATAACCTACCAACGAATATAGATTGCAGAAAAAAGAAATAAATTTCGCCGGATCTATGTATATTAAAATCCATTACAATAATATGAAATGTATTTGTTGAGTGGTGAAGCAATGTCGATGTGCATTACATTGGCGCTTTATACCAAATTATCAGTAGACTTCAACCACACTTTTGAAAAGTTTCAAGCTTCTCAACTTATTAAAAGACTTTTATAAACCATTTGAGAATGGAAATGAAAACTCTCAAATGATTTTAAAAAATAAGACTATAATAAGTGTGGTAGGCTAAGAAACTTATACAAACCAAAACCCAACAAACAACTTTTTTCGATATGGCTCCATTTTGTTTTCCTACATCTTTATACAATTACAAATCCTCTGGATAATAATAAAAGTATTTATACTGCAAAACTAAAAATAAAATCCAAACCCAACTGTTAATATGTATATGTATTTAATATTTGACAAATTGCTAAAATTGGGTTAATATAATATGAAATTAATATTTTATATAGGCTAATTGTTCTAACTTAGTTAAAATCTCAGAAAGACATGATGATAAATATTCCTAGGCACAAAGGAAGTCAACATCAGTTTTATTCAACTTACACAGCAGAGCAGAACAGCTGTTTTCGAAAGTCGCTACACTTTTGACTTAATGTATAATGGAACAAAAAATTCAGAAAAATGGGACACAAAGAAAATAATCAAATGGTAACACAGGTATCATAACACACAAGTGTTAACATCAGGTTGATACAGTTCTCGGATTGTTTTTCACAATAAAATTTGTGTAAATAGAAAACTGTTATCACATTCAACTAAGCCACCTAAACAGTGGTGATAAACACAATATACACATGAGCACTGAAGATGAAAGTGTCGCGACTTTCGAAAACAGCTGTTCTGCTCTGCTGTGTAAGTTGAATAAAACTGATGTTGACTTCCTTTGTGCCTAGGAATATTTATCATCATGTCTTTCTGAGATCTTAACTATGTTAGAACAATTAGCCTATATAAAATATTAATATAGCAAATATAAAAATGTTCAATAAAAATAAAATCACATAACATGAAATTTAATTGTTAGGTGGTTAAGCAATGTTTATATGCAAAAAGGATTACCAATAGGTTCTCCAGCACCACCAGTTGTTACAGACATTGTTATGGAAGAGTTTTCAAATATATGTATTAACAATCTTAACATTAAAGCTAAATTTGTTAAAAAAATACGTAGATGATAAATTTTGTAATATATCTGAGAATGGAATTGAAGATATGCTAGATACATTAAATAGTTTTAATAGTAATTTTAAATTTACAAATAGAGGAAGAATGTAATTTAGAATCGCTTTATGTAGATACGTTAGTTTTGAGGAGATAAATATAACAATATAGATATAGATTGGTATCAAAAGCCAACAGCGTCAGGCAGGATAATAAATTATTATTCTGAAGACAGTAAGAGAATTATAATTATTAAAGCAAAAAACTTGGTAGAAGAAGTCTTAACAATTAGTGATAGCGTATTTCATATGAAATATAAGAGAAAAATTTTAGAAATTCTTATTAAGAATGACTTTTAAGAAAAATTAGTTTATTGTTAAATAAATCAAAATAGGTAAATAATAACAAATAATACAAATAATAACACAGAACCAAAATATCACAAATCCTCAATTTACATACCAGAAATGCCAGAAAGACTTGAGAAATTAAAAATTATTGATACTCAAATATATAAGATAGCTTTCGAAACATAGTGCACCAACAATAAATTATTTAGTAAATTGAAAGATAGTGATAAAATGGAATAGGCCAAATATAGTTTATAAGATACATAAATAACAAATATAATAAAAATAAAGTGATTAGATCTGTCAATTCTAAGAGGTATACATATGTAGGTACAACAAAAAAATAAATTTAAAACCAAAATAGCAGGACATAAAAGTAATCAAATATATAGACACATTAACTCAGAAAACAGCATTAGCATCTCATTGTTTTAAATATAATCACTATCCTGATTTCGAAAATGCACCAGTCTTAAGAACAGAAAACAATTATAAACGAAGACTTCTGTTCGAAATTATTAATATACCTGTTGGAGAAAGAATGAGCTCTAAGATTGATACTAACAATTCAGCTCAGAACTGTAGATATTTAATTCTTAGAAATTAAGTTATTAGAATTATTTGTTTATGTATACACGATATATGAAATATTTTGGCATGTGCTTACATATATAACTTTAACATCTATAATAGTTATTATTATGTTAAACTATTTACGCTTTATACATATGTTCATATAATTTACAATAAACTTTATGATGTTATTCTTGTACTATGTTAAAATTTAAAAAAAAATTATTTTAAACTCTCTAAATAATAACATAAAAAGGTTAAATATTTTAAAATATAACGGTTAGTACGAAAATATTGAAAACAGCTTGCTTGTAATTGTCATACAAGATTAGTTCTGCGAAAAATTATTCAAATAAAGAAAGAAAGGATATTGGAGCAATCTCAATATTACCTTAAAATGTTTTATCAAAAAGAGAATTACCGTTAATTAATTTAAAGCTTTTATATAAAACGATAAAACACAGGTGAGTTCAGGACGAATTTAGAAGCGGTACGGAGTGAAGCTACCGAAGCAATTTCGAAGGAGGATATTTATGACCCTAAAGTAAGCAAGTCCGATGATTTTCAAGCAATGCAGAAGACTGCAATTAAATCACTGAGAAGAGCGTATGGAGGCACACAAACTGTTCCCGAGAAGTTTTTAAGAGCGGTACATGCATGCTTAAGTAAATGCATGCTTAGAGTTGGTGTTAATATCTAAGGATAATAAACCCCTAGAGGAAATTGATAGAGGGTGTAATTTGCAGAAGACTTGGCATTATCTGCTTTAAATATGGTAGAAGACACTGCTGCTCGAACTATGTATGGGAATAGTTGGAAGAATGGTACAAAAGAGTACCGTGTAGTTCTGACGTTAGATATAAGGAACGCGTTCAGCACAGCAAACATTGTCCGAAATAGAGAATTGATCTATGGTACAGATTTAGGTATAAGAAAACGTAGGATTAGTGGCGGAGTTCCCCAAGGATCGACCCTTGGACAATTATTGTGGAATATAATGTACTAAGATTGAGTTTATCTAAAAGAGTAAATATGATCATTTTGCCTAATTTTTAACAATTTTTCATTTAATAATCGCTGGATTTGTTTGAGTTTTGAGGTTCTTTTATATTAACATATAATATTCGGTATTCCGCTAACCATCGGTTAACTTCTTCAAGAAATTACATAAATTTGTAAAAGAAATTCTTTCCAATTATACGTATAAATTTTTTTAACAACATAAATCATAAGCTTTAAGTATTAAGAAATACTAACTCTAAAATGTATAAATGTTATAAATTATAATTATGAAACCGGTGTTTTTGTTAACTAAAATTCCTTTAATGTTGCCTAATTGATATTATTAGTGTAAACAAACAACAATTATCATTTTTTTAACTTTAACATAGTACAAGAATAACATCATAAAGCTTATTGTAAATTATATGTACATATGCATACAACCCAAATAATTTAACATAAATATTATCGATTTTAAAGTTATCTATGTAAGCACATGTTATAATATTTTATATATTGTGTATAAAATTTAATATAAACAAATAAGTCTTCGTTTATAATTGCTTTCTGTTTTTAAAACTGATGCCTTTGCAAAGACAGGATAGTGATTATATTTAAAACAATGAGATGATAATGCTGTTTTTTCTGAGATAATGTGTCTATATATTTGATTACTTTTATGTCCCGCTATTTTTGTTTTTAATTTTTTTGTTGTACAACAAAATAGTTTTGATGTAAAACAAAATAGTTGTAGTCGTCAAACTATATTTGACCTATCCCATTTCATCACTATCTTTCAATTTACTAAATAGTTTATTGTTGATGCAGTATATTTGAAAGCCATTACATATACATATATATATATATGTATATATATATATATATATATATATATATATATATATATATATGTATATATATATATATATATATATATATATAAATATATATATATATATGTATATATATATATATATATATATATATATATATAAATATATATATATATATATATATATATATATATATATATAAATATATATATATACATATATATATATATATATATATACATATTTATATACATATATATATATATATATATATATATATATATATGTATATATATACATATATATATATATATATATATATATATATATATATATGAGTATCAATAATTTTTGACTTCCCTAGTCTTTCTGGGATTTCTGGTATGTAAATTTAGAACTTATAATATTTTGATTCTGTGTTGTTATTTGTTATTCTTTTCCTATATTGATTTATTTAACTGCAAGCTAATTTTTCTGCAAAGTCATTCTCAATAAGAATTTCTAAAAATTTTCCTATATATATTATATTCTTATATTTTCTACATTCTTTCTCTATTTGTAAATTTAAAATTACTTTTAAAACTATTTAATGTGGGTAGCATATCCTCAATTCCATTCTCAGATATAATACAAAACTAATCATCTACTTATTTTGTAATAAATTTAGATTTAATGTTAAGATTGTTAATACATATATTTAAGAATTCTTCCATAACAATGTTTGTTACAACTGGTGATGCTGCAGAACCCATAGGTAATCCCTTTTGTTGAAAATAAAATCTTTCATCATATTTAAAATATCTCTTGTGATCTATACACAATTTTAAAGTTATATAAAAAAATTTTTATCTATCTTAGTAAGTGGATCCAATAAAGTTCACATTTCCTTTATTGGGATGTTTAGAAACAAAGATACTACATCTAATGAAATAAGTCTATTATTTGTATCTAAATGAATTTTCTTTAATCTCTCTTTGAAGTCTAATGAGATTTATATATTATATGCATAAGATACTGAATTTATAAATAAACAATTAGGTCTCAATTGAAATCCTTTATTTTAGATAACTCATATAACCTAGGAGCTACCGCAGTCATTGTTTCAAGTCTATTCTTCTCCACTGTAGTTACAACTTTCTGTTTGAAAATGTCTTCTACTAATTCATATATTTTGTTGTTGTTTTCCTGTCTGATCTTTTTTCAGAGTCTTACAACTAAAGTAATGAATTAAAATATTTATAATTCTAAGATTATATTCATGTCTGTTAATTGCAACCGTTGTGTTACCCTTGACAGATTTCAGAATTTATAAATTTCTATATCTTCTTAGAAATATTTAAGTTTCATTAAATTTTTCTAAAGTGTACTTTTCTCTATTATTAATCCCCATTTTATCTAAGTGATTATTAATAATTATTGTAAATCTATTTCTTGCTATTTTTTTCCCCTATTCTCAATAGTCTTAAAAAATCTTCTTCATCAGCTATCATTTTTAGTTTGGAAAATTCTTCTTTACTGACTGATTAGGTGTGTTTTTGGCCTAGAGAAAAAATCCACTGTATACCTTTTGGTATATCTATATTTGTTTTGTTCACAAAAAATTATCTTAGTATTTAATATACAGTAATTTGTGTTGTAAAAACCTTAGATGTTCAAATATATTTTTATGTTTTATATTTACTTTTATTACGAAATGGAACTCCTATTCTTTCTTCATTTTATCTCTTGTAAAAATAATATTTAAATTTGATATTATGACGTTCATTTCTCTTTGAAATTGCTTTTGTTTGTTATGAAATTTCTTTAATATATATCTGACAATTTTGTTTTGAAAACCTTCAATAAATCTTGATAATTTTTTTTTATATATATATTACTTATGATGTTGTTTGTTTTATTCATGATAAAGGTTGATATAATTCCAGAATTTCGGTAGCTTGTCAAAAATGTTATTGTTGCTTTTGCTCTAATTATTATATTCTCTACTGCTTCATATTTATTAATCCAAAAACTAGCATATGGTTTTCTTTATAAGTATCCTCAGAAGAGCTAGAGATTTCGTTTTTGGACTGATGGATTGCAAATGAGCCTAAATAGAGTGGTACTAGAAAAATTTGAAGTACGGTTCCAGAGCTGGGAAGCTTACACATATTTTTCGATGCAACCTAATACCAAAAACCAATTATTTGTTTGTAAATTTAACCTATTTCATATTTTGGGAAGCCTCAATTGTCTATTAAAAACTAAATATATAACAAAAATTCCAGGGATGGCAAATTGAAAGTTTTTTTTTGCACATTCAGTAGTACATGTTATAACTAAAATGTTAAAAATCGGTAAAAAAAATTAAAAATATCAAAACCTCGTTTCCAGGAGTGAGAAATTGATTTTTCTTTTCATTCATTAAAGTAACGAAATAGGTTACTGACGTTGTTTTTTTGCTAACTGAAACTTTTTTATAACTTAAGAAGAACAAAATTGGTACTTAAAAATAAATGTAACGCCAGACGTACGTTGGTGAAGGGTTTGGATTTTGAGACTCTTTATATTAATAGTTTTTATTCGATATTTCGCTAACCATCCTTTAGCTACTTTAGGAAATTTAGTATTGTTAAAAATTTTCTCTTAAGTTAATGTATAAAATAATTTTATAAAAATAAAACAAAAAACTTTTTATAATTGTTTTTTACACTAATAATATCAATTGCAAAATATTAAAAAATTGTAGTAAACACATACACTAGTATCATTACATCACTATATAATTACAATTTATAATATTTATACATATTAGAGTTAGAATTTTTTAATATATAATAGTATACTAAACTATACTATTTACACATTTTAGAGTTAGTATTTTTTAATATTAAATATATATGATTTATGTCGTAAAAAAAAGTTTTTTATACATATAACTGAAAAGAAAATTCTTGACAGCTTACCGATGGTTAGCAAAATATCGAATATAAAATAAAAGTATAAAAATCTCAAAACTCCAAAAAATTTTTTAATTATTGAAAGAAAAATTTTAAAAAATCATATTTACTTTATTTTAGGTAAAAAAATATATTTGTCTGATTAGGGATTTAAAAATTTTTATTTTTCTTTTTAAAAACCCGCATATAAATCCGTATTTCATAAAAGTGATTAGATAAAAAAATACTTCAAAGATGATCACAAGAGAAAACACATTTTTTGCTAAAAAATATTTGACCTGGTTTCGGTCTGGTGCTCACGGTCGGATCGTACCGGGTATAAGAGCGTAGAGAAGAGTTTGGACTATAAGATAGCACTACTTTCTTTTCGAACTTTAGATAATATGCTCCATTAAGTGGAAGGAGTTAGGAACATTTGGACCTTTTAAAAAATATTAAATTAATTTTCAGAAGTTATAAATATTTTTTCTGCTACTAATACAGCAGAATAATGCGTATAATGGCCCAACAAAGTGGGCCATTATACGCAATTTATTTTGTGTAGAATTCTTTTAAAACAAAAAAGTTAAAGACTTTTAAACATTAAAAACTTATTAAGGAACTGCTCATTTTAACAAAATCATGATAATGTCCATTCTAAATCACCTTATTCACTGTGATATAGTTAAAATAAAGTTTAAATTTTTTGGTTTTGAATGAGCTTTTAAATTTTACAATTGGTACTCGTAAATAAAATGAGTTTTGGCCGCCTTCTCTTAAAATGGTCCATTGTGCGAGGGTGAATATTTCTACACTCAAATAATTTTTCAGTTGTCAGAAGTAAAACACATTTCTTGGCTTTCGGTCTTTTTATTTTATTTAAAGTTTTGTCAATAATACTTTTTGAGTTAAGGCAATAATGATGAAAACAATGTACATTTGATGATACGTTAGTCTACTATATACTTATGTTGAAGCAGCATATGTTTGCTGAAAGCCTTTTACAAATACCAGCATATTGTGTAAAAGGAAAATTTTTCGACCATATTTAACAATACTAACAAACGTATTTTGGGAATTTGGGCATATCGTGTAAGCGGTATATTAATAACTCCTGACAAATTTACTGTTTACGTTGACAGATATGTTTATATGTTGAAAAACGTGTTTAAGCTTTTCAACCTATACCATATTCATGTACTTCAGAGTTTTAAAAACAATACATTATAATAAAAAATTTTCATTTGATATACATTGTTGGTAAGTTTTGCAATAAACTACTTTTTATTATTGAAGCTATTTATCATAATATATTATATTTTTCTTTATGTGTACATACATATCCAGACATGGATACAATTAATGAAGATTCTTTTAAAAGCTCTGAGATAGTAGATCCACTACGGACCATATAAAACACCGCAACAAGCAAAAAAGTAAAATTATACCGAAAGTAAGCAGCGAATGGTCTAAACTTCCAAAACTTTAGGACATCAGTTGTCCCCAATACAAATTACCTAAAGCATCGGTTTGGCAAGAAGCTGCGGACTGCACAGGAAAACAAACTGCAGATGACTGCAAAGCGAAGTGTTCTAATTTGGGAGTAACTTTAAAAAACCTATTTCAGAAAATTTTATTGTAAGGAAATACTTCAAAAAAATGCAGTTTCTAGACATGAACGAAACTTCTGAAACAACAGAATTAGCTACAAACAATTTATGTGTTCGGATTATTCTTGATGGCTTTGCAAAAAGTCTTTTTTTACTAATAAATTGTTCCCATTAGTGTTTGTAAAGATTTCATCTCATTGTTTATGTAAAACATAATATCCTGTGTTGGCTCTGATAACCCGCATTCACTAAGATGGTCCACCCAAGTAAAATAAAGTGTTCCACATTTCTTGGGACTGCAATACCTGGAACCACGTTTTTCATCTTGTATATATGTGTACTTGTATATACATATGTATAAAAAAATACATGTTTTATATTGATTATTATAAAATATTAATAACAGAATCAAGTATATGTACATTAAAACGGATTTAAATTAATAGATTTCACTGAAGCTTATTGCATAAATCGAAAAGCCAGGCAGGGACATGAGTAACAAAAGGTACGAAAATTCATTTCCAGTTTATATGTAGGGACAACCCCTACATACGCAGTGCATTGCGCTGGAACTGGAAAGAAGGGGATAGTGTTAGGAGGACAGATTAGAAGATAGAAAGGTTTTTGTAGTTGTTTTTACTTTTTATTACTTCGTCGGTGAATTTGTTGGCTACAGATACCGACGAAGGAAGGTGCTGCTGTATCCTGCTCTTTTAGTACATGACGGTGTTAATCGCTGCCGGTAATGTTCAGCGACCAGTGCAATGCCTTCATCATTGAGACAAGTCGACAGCAATTAACACAATCCTGCACTAATGCAGATCAGAAATATCCGCCACCATACTGATGGACTGAGTGCGGAGTCGAACTCGGCACCTCAGACATCGCAGTCTTGTGTCTTACTACGTCAGCCAACGCGCTTTCGTTAACTCAATGGCTATTAAAACAAGCACTTGTGTTTTATTAAGATTTTATATTTTTAAATTGTAATTTGTTTATTACACAATAAATAATATGAGTGTGAAGCCAAGAAAACAAGGAAATTGCGTTCATTTATTCTATATTGCCCAATTGTAAAACTCACACATAGTTTACAAAATTATTTCATACGGTAGTCTTGATGTTCCAGAACAAATGAGCGATATGGGTGAATTGTTTCAGAGCAAACTCCCAAAAAACTAAAATTGTTTCAGAAGATAAATTTTGTTTTGATACTATGGGTGAATCCAGCTTCTGCATACATCATTTTAAATTGCAAGATTTCTAGAACACGATAAAGTATGAAATGGGTAACAAAAGTGCCATATTTATTTCAAAATTACAATATACAGATACGTTTACATAGATTTCGCTAAAAAAACATTTCTTTATGCAGGCGTAGTTCCAGCAATACGATGACTTAGACAGCTTTGCTGACAATATATATAATATGATGGGGCATCTTAGTTCTACTTTACTTAAAAAATTCAACTTGCTGGCAACACAGTAGCAATGTTTCGTAACACGAATTAGGGCCATTATTACAACTTCGGGACAAAATTGGTGGTAGTAAATGGCAAAGTTAGCATGACAGGGCGATAAAATGGCTGGTAAAAACTTTCAATTATTACAACTAGCCGGTAAAATTAAATATATATATCTTGTCGTGTGACAATACCACTAGCAATTACCGACTACTTTTTAAAGATTAATTAGATCGCGAAAAATTTTAATGGCAACGACGCACTTGTTTTTTACCATTTAAAACTATATGCAGCTTTTGTTTATGAAAATAAAAGTTTGAGTTATTTTTTTTTATATTTAGGTTAAAGAAAAGTTGTAATAATCAAAATAATATCTTACTTTAAGATATTGCTGTAATAATGGCCCTAATTTTAAATTAATTCATCTTCCGAAACCAGTTACTCTGTTTCTCTATCTCTCTCTCTCTCTCTCTCTCTCTCTCTAAAAGAGAAACATCAAACCACATATAGAAAAATGTTTCAAAACATAAATTTTATTCTGAAACAATCCAGCTTCATCTATTTCTTTTGAAGAGCACTATCTCTGGGAAATTGGAAAAAATGCAAGCAGACGCTTCATTTTAAAAAGTTTTATTGCAATTCAAAACACTGCACTTCATTTTGTTTGTTTTTCATAATTCTAATCTTTAAATTGTTCCAAAATTTATTATTATTTTAAATTTTATTGACACAAATAAGAAAACACAACTTTTTCAGACACTATATATATATATATATATATATATATATATATATAATTATATATATGTATATATATATATATATATATATATATATACATATATATATATATATATATATATATATATATATACACATATATATATATATATATATATATACATATACATATATATATATATATATATATATATATATATATATATACATGTGAACAACCGATGAAAACATTGAAGCAGTGAAGAAAATTATTTTGGGTCATTGTCGAATCACTATCAGACAGGTAGCTGATGATATTGTCATATCGTTTGGCTCATGTCAAGCAATTTTTACGGCTGCTTTAGGCATGAAACATCCGGCAGCGAAGATTGTTCCAAAATTGCTAAATTTTGACCAAAAACAACGTCGCATGGACAGCCTCAGGAGCTGTTGAACATCTCCAACGTCGATCCAGATTTCCTCAAAAAGGTTATAACTGGTGACGAATCATTGTTGTATGGCTATGACATTGAAACCAAAGCCCAATCATCCCAATAGAAGCTTCCAGGAGAGCCAAGACTGAAAAAAGCATGTCAACTTCGGTCAAATGTGAAGGTTTTGCTCAGTTTTCTTCGACTGCATCAACCACTCTATTTATCGGACTTGGCCCTTGGTGACACCGATGAAAGATAAACGTTTTGCTGAAACGTTTTCCAGAAGCTGTTGGCGATACCAAAAAGTTTCAGAAGTGTTTCGAGGATTGGAAAAAACGCTGGCATAAGTGTATAAGATCTGAGGGGGATTACTTTGAAGGGGACAAAATATTTATTGATGAATAAATAAATACTTTTTGAAAAAATTGTAAATAAGGGTTATTTTTTGATCAGACCTCGTATACGGTGACACAGTTCAACCTGACCAAATGTAACCTAAAGACTTGCCTAACTATGGCTTGGAGAACTTTGCTGGACATATATGCCACAAGTCAAGAAACATGGTTCTAGGTATTAAAGTCCCAAGAAATGCGGAACCTCTTTCTTTTACTTGGGTGAATCATCTTAGTGAAGGCGGATTATCAAAGCCAACACAGGAAATGATGTCATACATAAAAGAATTAGATGACAAATGGGGACAATTTATTAATTGGAAAAGAATTCTTGAAAATCCATCAAGAACAATACCAACACATAAATTGCAGCGAAAAAATAAAAATTTTTTTTTTTGTTGTGCAAGGATGTACCTGAAAATCAGAAGTTTAAATCAACAAATTGCTGAAGATTTAACTTATAGAAAAAGAAAATGGCACAAAACCTTAAATTAAAACCAATTTTTATTCTTTTTACTTTATGTATAATAAATAAAACCCAAATTAAAACTTTTTACATTAAAAATTATATATAAACAAAGCCATGCCATTTCATTTATACGCGTTTGTGTTTACATTTATTTCAATGTATGCCATAGATGCGCAGAAGAAACATGTTTTGAATATTTGAATAATCTATTTGTTTTCTTTGTATCATGATGAAAACCATTGTTAGCTGTTGTGAGTGAAGCCACATGGTTAGCATAACGGGGCGATAAAGTGGCTGATAGCAATTATCTACTATTACAACTTACCGGTGAAATATATATATATATATATATATATATATATATTTCATATCCTGTGGCAAAACCGCTAGCAATTACCTACTACTTTTAAAGATTATTTAGATCGCGAAAAATTGTAGTGGCAACAACACACTTGATTTTACCTTTTGAAAATATATGCAGCTTTTGTTTGTGAAAATAAATGTTTGTGTTATAAAATAAAAAATGTCAGCATCTAAGAAACAATCATGCGAGCTCTGAGAAAGCGGGCAAAAAACTTTTCAAGTAAAGAAGAACTATGTTTGGTGTTACCATATTAAAAAATAAGAAAATATAGTAATATAAACATAAATCCTCCTCGTAAAATTTATTGAAAAGTCGAACTTGCCTTTAATTTATCGCTCATATTTATGTTAAAATAAAGTTGTAATAATTAAAATGTATTTATCCGACCGATAATATCTCACTTCAAAATAACACCAAGTTGTAATAATGGCCCTTAGACTAATTATGTAAGAAAACAAGAAGGAAAGGTGATAAATAAGTTCTTATTATGACTTCAATATAGCTTTTAACATCTTATTCATGTATGTAATTTGAAGTTTAATATAACATTTTTAGTTATTCTAATATGTGTCAGGTAAAGCTTTCCAGATAACCTGCATTAGTTCAAGTAAAATGCCCATTGGAACGGGTTAAAACCCCTTAATTGATCACTTTCAATTTCTAAAACATTTGACAAAATATTTAATTAAGTACTCAAAAACGACGATTTCAAAATGAATACTGATTTAATTGGTTGTTTTTAGAATTTATGTTATTAAAAGAAGCAAAAGAGCTGTTTTTAATAAATGGTATGTGCACAAACTGTACAAATTTAGTTTAAATCAACAAATTGCTGAAGATTTAACTTATAGAAAAAGAAAACTGCACAAAACCTTAAATTAAAACTAGTTTTTAATCATTTTATTATATGTAAAATACATAAAACCCAAATTAAAACTTTTTACATTAAAAATTAAATATAAACAAATCCTTGCCATATCATTTATACGCGTTTGTGTTTACATTTATTTGAATGTATGCCATAGATGCGCAGAAGTAAAATGTTTTTAATATTTTAATGAGCTATCTGTTTTCTTTGTATCATGATCAGAACCATTGTTAACTGTTGTGAAGATGTGAGTGAAGCCAACTTAGGGCTATTATTACAACTTGGCGACAAAGTTGGTGGTAGTGATGAACTTGCCAATGAAATGACATCAAAATAGCGAAATCATCTAGTGAAAGCTGAAAGAAACATTCTTTATGTTACTGAAAGCACATTCTCAAATAAATTTATTAGTTTTAAGACCGCTATATATTGTGTAGATATTATTTAAGCGATTTTCTCGTGAGTAGCAGAGATTTAATAAATAAATACTTTTTTCGTTTACGATGTCTCATAAACTTATTAACCGATTCGCAGTGGCTGACGTGATTTTTTAATCTTAAAAGCTGAATTGACCGGTAAGGCCGTTTGAGTGTTATTAAAAAACCAATAACCTATAACTTCCTGATGTTTGAAAATTCTAAATTTTTGTAACGGGAAGTTAAAATTAGGAAAATGTTTTAAGCTAAATTTTAAGAAATACGGGCTAAAAATATCGCCTACTCCCCATTTTGTTCACCCCATCCTCATCTGTGCAGTAATATTTTGTAAATTTTTTTGCATGGTATTTCTAATAATAATAATGATTATTTTGTATTATATGTGAAAGAAATCTCTGAAGGAAGAAGTTGAATGGAGCAAGAGTAAATTTTATATGTGCTTTGCTTACTTCAAGTAAGCAAAACGGCACTATATATAGCTGAGATTGCGTGAAATCGCAAAGGCCAACATTTGAACTCATTATATATATATACAGCTTGAATCGACTTTTGGCCTTGGGAGAGATATGTAACAATCACACACAACAAAGCAACAACAGAATACTTTACATGATCATACGGTTGCTACAATCATGTACTTTCAGGTATGAACAGCGCAAGAATTACAATGCTACGTTATATATAGCTTGAGTCTTAAATTTTATAATTTAGCTTAATAATTGTGAATTGAAAATAAGTTAAACAGTAGATAAGAGTATATAAAATAGCACAAATGAAACATATAAATTTGCCGGAAGACCAACATTTTGTTGCAGAGCTATAAGTATTATGAATAAGGATAAGTATTATGGATAAGGCGTATTTAGCAAACGCAAATGCTGACGCAGCGCAAATGCTAACGCAGCTCTGCTTATAGAATGCTTAAAAACGCACCATATGTTTTTACAGAAAAAAATTGTGTATGTATATATACAAATTGTAGTGTTTAAAGCTATTTTGAGTGGTAATATTAAAAAAGAAGATAATATATTGTATAATGGATATGGAAAATATGTTTATTTGCTTAAACTTTTTACGTTTGTGCAAAATGTCACAGAATACTGTTTAGCTTGTGGTGTTTATCATTTAAAAACAAAAAATCAAAGCAACTGTTTGAAACACTTTCCTTTTTGCGTTTGTACAGAAAACGTAAAATATTGTATAACTGGTACAAAATATTATATTAAACTTGTGATCGATGTTATATCTTCATTGTATGTATAGCTTAATTATAATTTTATTAACACATTTATTTTATAATTAGCATATTAATACATTTATTGTATAAGGGTGCTACTGGCTGAAGTAGTGAACACAAGACTACGACGCCTTAGATTACGAGATTGACTTCACCCTCAATCATGAATATGGTTTCGAATTTTTCTGACCTGCATTAGTGCAAGATTGTGTTTATTGTTATCGGGTTGTCTCAATGGCATAGCACTGGTCGCTAAACATTAGCGACACATTTGCCTGCATGTACATCAGGGATGGCAAAGTTGGTACAATTGTACTTTTTTAGTACAATTCAAACTCGAAAAGTACAATGGCACACCAATGACTAATTTAGCACAATTAAGGAATCTCCCCAGTCTTAATAATTTTATATGGCAACTCATCATGCGGTCATTTGACTGTGAATACATGCATATAAGTATACCCTACAAGAAATGAATGACTGAAACTAAACACACAAAAACCTTTTCACTAACACAATTAAAAATGTTTTAGCCTAACAGCGTTACCATTTTTGGACTTTTCATACCCAAATTCTTACGATTTGTTTTTAGTTGATCAAATATATACTTTTTCAGTATGTTTGTGTAAGTACGAGTTCAATGAAGTTGCAAAAATAGTTATATAATGAACCAATTAACAAAACTAACTTAAATTTTGCTCTAATTGTTGTTTTAAATGTTCCACGAGATTCAGGGATTTTTGGAGTATGAAAAATACATTATATAGGAATTAAGAAAAGAAGTATGAGCGACAACACTGGTATTTACAGGCTAGAATACTGTGTGCAAGAGTAAGACAATAAATTTGTCAGCCTTTTGTATAGAAAAATTGTAAATTGAAGCAAAATAAAATAAAATATAAAATATAATATAAATAAAGTGAATTTCCTTGCGTATTATGATGTCCACTGATGATCATTTGGGATACGGAGAAAAGGACACTACAAGAGGTAAATCTATTTTTTTAAAAACTTGCGGTTATATTTTATTCTTATATTGCAACTGATGACAGTTTCCTCGCTTTCTAGGAAATGTTGGAATTAGCTGTACGGGAGATGTCGATTTAATTTTGTTGGGCGGTGATTTATATCACAATGATGTGCCAAGCCAAAATGCATTGCGCAAGTAAGTTTAGTTTTAAAGAAAAAACAAGATATAAAACTAAATTTATATCCATCTTTAGATGAATGAAACTATTGACAATGTATACTCTTGGTGATCGTGACCTAAATATCTCCGTACGGGTATACTCCATACATAGTAATCACGACGACCCTAGCGTTTTTGGTGGCTTGTTCTTAGGGTTTGTTGTCTACCACGGGGTTATTTAATTATTTTGGACAATGGACTAATATCAGTAAGTTTTGTGTATGTTAATATATAATACAAGCATATTTGTATATATATATAAATAATAAATTTGCTATAATATAATTGAAATGATATTAAATGCGTTTTATTTCATCGAATTTGGTTAGGTTAGGATTGTTAGCAACCCCGTCATCAGTGACACCATACCCGTCAAGGGTGACCGGTCACCAGTGAAACCATACCCGTAAAGGGTGACCGGTCACCAGTGAAACCATAAAAGTCACTAGAGAAAAATTTATATAGAACAAAAACATTAGAGTAAGTAGTTTGAATATATGTTTAACAGGCAATGATATACCACAAGTTAGAAAGGGATGCAAGATCACACGTACACAAGAGTTTTAGTCATTTTTTTCCGTTTGGCCTTAATAAAATGATAGAAACTTTGTTGAACGTGATGACCGAAATTCGGTTATCAGTGCCAGTCATTTTACCGGTAATATGACCGGCACTGTTCTTGTAGGGATACATACATGTTTATCTTTTTTTGTTTGTTTTATCCATTCTTGTTTGCTATTACATCCCAATTTGTAAGGTAGCAGTTGTAATTAGCTGTCAAAGAGTTTATATCGTTTTTGTTGGATTTTAATTTTTAGTTACTTGTTTGACAGATATACATATACACCACCGAATGCAATTGAACCTGCTTAAACGTTCAAGTGTGATTTGTTTGTTTTTTTTACAAAAGAATGAAAAGACGATAAGCACAAGAAGCAGCACATTTTGTGATTTACAATATATGAGTGAAATTAACATGGAAACAGAAGCCAGGTACAATATTTTTTTTGTTTTTAGACTACATATTAATATTAACAAAGTCTTATACATTAGCACTTCTAACCATACCTTGTTCCGTTTAGAGAAGAGTGCATGAGCATGTTCCCTTGGCTAGTGAAAGATGGCAATTATAAAAGATGTAAAGCATGTAATGTCAATATAATGGGTAGCATAGTACACATAAAGAGGCATGCATGGTGCGACAGCCACAAAAAGAAGATTTTAGCCATGAAAACAACACCCAAAATTGAAGTTTTTATGAAAAACACAGTGTTCCCCACAGAACAGTCGGCCAAAACGTTGGAAATCATGTTGACTATGTTTGTTGCGGAGCATAATTTGCCATTCAAAATATTGGATCACTTAAACAACCTACTTCAAAAAGATATTTCTGATTCGCAAATTGTTAAAAAAACTAATATAAAGAGAAAAAAGCAAAAAAAAATTTTAACAGAAGTTACCGGACCAGAAAATGTTATCGACATTAAAAACTTTTGTAAAGATAATTATTATTCAATTTTATTAGATGAAAGCACCGATTGCAGTATAGTACAGTACCACTATTAGTAAAAATGTTTCCAAGCGAGTACAAAAATTTTGATATCATAAATTTGCAATTTAGAGCTCTTCCTGATGTTCAAATATTAAAATCTTACAAAGATTAGAATATTAGTGATTTCTGGGCAACAGTTGCTAAAATAAAAAATGAGGCAAATGAATTCATGTTTCCAGAACTTTCAAAAATTGTAAGAGAAATATTATCAGTTCCACATTCATCAGCAAATGTGGAAAGAATATTTTCTTACCAAAGTATAATTAAAACCAAACAGAGAAACAGATTAAAAACTGCAACTCTTTGCGGCTTAATCCAAACAAAGGACTTACTGAATTCACAAAATTGCAATTGCTATGATATAAACATATCATGTAAGCTATTATCGAAATTGTAATTGTGATCTCGAAATCGATTTGAAAGCTAGTACGTAGTACCTTAATTTTCTCTATATATAAATAGTTTATACATATGTATTCAATGCTGAATTGCTTTTTGTTATATTATAGTACAAATGAAATTTAATGTACCTTTTTTGTTATATTCTTAATAAATCTAAATACAAATAATATTAAATTTAAAAAAATGTGTTTTAGTACAATTAAGGTCAAAAAAGTAAAATTTTTCAAGCTATTTGGTACAATTTTAACATTCCGGATGCCATCCCTGATGTACGTACATAAATTACATATGTAGTAACATTGGTACCACATAAATGTATCCCCATGCGTTCATATATCTACATATCCATACGTATGTTTAACATTAACCTTTAATTGTACAAAAATGTTTACAGTCTTTTGTGATTTTATAAAGTAAAACAAGTTATATAGCAAATTAATTTATTAAATATGCTATGTATATATACAAATGTGTCAACGAAATGTTCAAATATCAAACCAAACAACAAGTAGAAATAAAAAAGCTTCTGTGCCGCACTCACACACACACCTGACATACATACATGCCATCACTCTCTGCGTAACCCCTGCGTAAAATTCTATTTCCTGTACCTTGGCTGCGCTGCGTTGCGCTTTTCAGCGTTCAAATAAGCATTTTCACAATACGCCTTGTAAGAAATTGGATCAGCGAATGTGGTCAATTTGCTTACGTACGGTACAATATTTTTGTCAGTGTAAAGTATGCAACAAACATTTGCATGTGTAAAGATATGTTATACGTCTTTGATATGTTTAAATTTCTAAATAAATGCTTTATTAGGTCTGTTTGTTTACGTGATATTTTGTAACAAATTGTTCAAAATGTTACTGGATGTTGTTCGTTTACTTTCTCCAGCAAGAAATTTTATTTAAATTGAGAGAAAGAGAGTCAGAAAATTGGCATTTGAATAGCTGAGAACTTGCAAAATCTTACTGGAAAAATTTTGTTCAGTAAAATTTTGCAAGATAGAACAGATGTTTCGACTGCTTCTTCTTACCAATTATAAAGTAAACAAAAAAGTTTTATTTGTGAAATATTTTGCAAAATGTTTTCAAATTGGGTTTATGGTCAAAATATGCATGTATGTATTTATGTATTTGCACTAGAAACCACAAAAACTTGAATTGAAGTTATAAAAATTTATTGTTTTATTTTTAACACATATGAACATAAGTACACATGAAGATTCTTTTGAATTAGCATTACTCATCAGCTGTTCAGCAAAATAACTGGCAAAATCTTGCAAAATGCTGATCGCGTGCTTTTTTCCTAATTTTTATAATTGAGAGCAATTGAGAGTAAATTTGGTTATTTTCTCTATCATGAAGCTGCTGGATAAATATTGCTGGAAAAGTAAACAAACAGACCTATTGAAATATCGCATGTCTGTATGTGGTAGTTCGTTGCCGAAGTTCTGTTAGTATTAAGCATCCGTTTGTACATAAATTTATACATTTGCGTCATATTACAACATATTTAATATATATATATATATATATATATATATATATATATATATTGCAGTATAGAAATAAATGTGTCCAATTTATTTATGTAGTATATGTGGCAAGGAATGACTCATTGTCCTATTTGTTGTGTATGTTGGTGTTTCTGCTGTCCATTAGTGCCATACAATTAATTTGCGTACTTTTTCAATACAAACGTGTCAATAATATAAACATGGCATGAAGTGCCATCAATGTTGTATGTATACTAATTCCATTGTGTAATTAACTGTTGTTGGTTATGTGAAAAACAGATGGCACGATTTTCAGCAATCTATGAAGCTGGGGTTCACCCATAGTTCAGAGCAAAATTTTCTGAAGCGATTCACACACTTCGCTCATTTGTTCTGAAATAATTTTGTAAACTATGTGTGTGAGTTTTAAAATTGGGCAATAAAGTAGCAGATGAATGCAATTTACTTCTTTTCTTGGCTCCACACTGATATCATTTATTGTGTAATAAACAAATTACACTTTAAGGAAAATATCTTAATAAAACACAAGAGCTTCTCTTAATAACGATTGAGTTAATCTAAAAAAATATATAATTAAACATAAGTTAAATTATACGAACATATGCACGACAAGCACGAAAAAATTTATATGCGCGTCGCAATATTACGACCCGCATCGGACATATTCGTCAAACATATGTTGTCGAACATATTTCATCTTGTCTTGTGTAGTTATTTGTTCTAATAACACAAACAATTTGTTGGTTTGCCTAGATCAATATTTGTTGCAGAAAATTGTTATTGTTCATGTACTTTTATGTTGCATTGAAGGGATCCATGTCCGAAGCAAAAACAGTACTGCGAAAATTAATGTAGGGTAAATAATAATTGTGTTGTTGATGGATAAACGAAAATGTATCTATCAGCACCCATACGATGATGCCATATATTATTATGATATACATATCATATAAACATTTTTGTATACATATATATATAATATATATATATATATATATATATATATATGTATATATGTATGTATATTATATATATATATATATATATATATATATATTATGTATATATATATATATATATATATATATATATATATATAAATATATATATATAAATATATATATATATATATATATATATATATAATATATAAAATATATATATATATATATATATATATATATATATATATAATATATCACGTATATATATATATATATATATGTGGCTATATGTACCTGGCAGCACTGCCAATTAAGCCTCTTAATGTCAAAATGTTACAACCCTGGTCAACACAATATAGATAATATTCAAATTAACGGAAATGGAATACTCCAGAATATACAAGATCATTCGAGGCTGTGCCAACAAGTGTAAACAACAACAACAACAACAAACCTAGCGACATAAATGCTAAGAGATGTTATTCTTAATGATCTTGTATGCAAGTATTCGCTGCTAATAAATCTAAACAGATTCACAAGTA
This sequence comes from Linnaemya vulpina, assembly GCA_963675445.1. Lineage (NCBI taxonomy): Eukaryota > Metazoa > Arthropoda > Insecta > Diptera > Tachinidae > Linnaemya > Linnaemya vulpina. Next base: position 78,708,818 of record OY776277.1, on the reverse strand, counting down.
TACACAGCCATATACACATAGAAGAAGAAACAAACCCACAAAACACACAGAACACTCATACATACAACCACACACAGTTACCATAAGCAAAACAAGCAAGTCAGAATTTTCATGTATACAAACACACATGTCAAGTTAAATACAACCACCATGCCCAGAAGTTTCGCAAGGTTACCAGACGACGTCATTTTTGCTATATAGAGCCGCTGGCAAAACTCAGTGTGATTTCAAATATAGACGTGTTAACATCGCTAAGTGTTGAGTAGTACAAATACTCCTGTTAATAAAGTAATAAATAAAGTGTTGCCGCATTATATTTCTAAAGTTAATTTGTCCGTGTTTTAATTTGATGATATAAAACGAATTCTTGAAGGATGAGAAATAAAACCGTTTTTACGAAAAGGTCTAAAAACGTAACAATTGGTGTCAGAAGTGGGATTGCAAAAATAATTAAAAGGACATTGCAATTTAAGGAAAAAAGGACATTATAAAATTAAAATAAATAATCATGAAATTTGATGAGCTAAGAGTTGAACAGCTGAAAAAGGAGCTCAGTAAGCTGGAATTGCCAACTGCAGGTAACAAGGCTGAACTGCAGAAGAGGCTGATAGATGAGTTTAAGAATCACGGCATGGACATCGGGACATACGAGTTTGAGGACAAAGACGTTGTGCAGGTATGCCCTCCTGCCACGACCAGCAGCATGGACATAAATTCAATGTTCGCTGCTATGATGATCCAAATAAAACAGAACTCTCAGCAGATGCAGGAGGCATCAAGGATCAGCAGTGACAAGCTTGTAGCCGAAATAAGTGAAATAAAACAAAACTCTTAGCAGATGCAGGACGCATCAAGGATCAGCAGTGACTAGCTTGTAGCCGAAATAACTGGAATAAAACAGAACTCTCAGCAGATGCAGGCAAAGCTTGTAGCAGAAATACAGGAGTCAAATAAAGCCACGAACGAGACCCTGGTAGAGGTTTCTGAAGCCATTAACAGGAGGGTGGATTCTATCGGGAATAAATTCTCGGAGCTGGCGGATAGAGTCCAACATCTAGTAAGCGGTGGCCTGGAACAGCATGCAAAGGTTTTCTAAGGGAAATTGCATGCTCTAGAGAACAAAATGCACAACCGAGAGTGTAGTGGCAGGCCAGTACGAGCAGTTGCGGATAAAAGCGCCATGCTTCGACGGCAGCGTACCATTAGGCATCTCCAAATTCCAGTTCGAGACAGTTACTAGCAGAAATGGATGGGATGCTGAAGAAAAAGCCATAGAGTTATTTTGTCCTTAAAAGTACAGCCGCAGAGGTACTTGAGACTGTGTCAGTAAGCAGCAGAAACAACTACAATGAAATAATGGCAGCATTGCAGCGCAAGTATGGTGGTGAGCACAAGCGCGATTTATACAGAATGGAATTGCGATGTAGAGTTCAGAAGCCTAACGAATCTCTACAAGATTTCGCAATGGAAATCGAGCGTTTAGTGCAGCTCACATATCCAGGCGAGAGTCACCCGTTCCTGGACCACTTTACAACTGAGGTTTTCGTTAACGGCAGTCGCGACTCTGATGTTAAACTAGCGGTGTACGCTACGCAGAAATCCACTTTCGCTGAAACTGTTTCATTTGCGCTGGCTTAAGAGACTGCAAGGATGGTTTTCAAGCCACAGATATGTAAAGTGCGGAATGTGGAGGTTTTGTCTGAGGAGGATAACAACCTACTTGTTAGCGTTAAGGAGGCAATGCGACAACTGCTGGCAGAAAATGCTATCAAAGAAAAGCCTAAGTGCTTTAACTGCGGAAAGATCGGTCATTTTCAGCGCAGCTGCAAAGCACAAAGAAAGAGAGGTAGATCTGTTTCGCCACCAAGAAACAGCAGACGGGTGAACCAAACAGCATCACAAGAGTCCCCGTTAAACTAAAACGAGCTAGCACTAAGGGGCAAGAGCTAGCTCTCACAAACGAGGGCCCCACAATCTCCATATCAGTGATGCAGCAGAAAAATAGCAACCTTACTGCGTCCGGACACATCAACGGGGAAAATCACGTACTTACCATAGGCAAAGGGGCATCGCAGTCAATAATAAGGCCCGATATAGTAAAGGGGAAATGCGAGCGGTTAAGCAATATACGGCTACGTACAGCTATTGGAGAGCCTGCCGCTGTCTATGGTAAGATTGAAGTGAAGGTGACTATAGCCAACATCAACGTGAGACATATGTTTATTGTTGCCAATATTGTCGATGAGGTTATTATTGGAGCCGATTTTATGATTAATCATGGCATTAATCTACATATGGGACAACAGCTGATGGTTTGGCGTAATGTGGAAATACCCCTTGATGTTGGATATGACAACAAACCGCAAGTAACAAGTGTATTTGCTATTGAGAGTTAGACGTTACCGCCGCAGTCTGAAACAGTCATATGGGAGCGGATGAAGGGAGATTGTGAGTACAATCGGTTGTGGGTTGTAGAACCAGCAGACCTAAAGAAAGAGCTTATAACAGCGAAAGCTCTAGTGAAAACTAGTAAAGGAGGAATAGTCCCTATAAGAGTACTTAACTTGTCAGACCATGAAAAAGTCATCAAAGGAAATTCCGATGTTGGTCAGTGTACTCCAGCAGAGGCAATAATAAACTTCGTGAAGAAGATAGAGCCTACTAATTTGTTCGCAAAAGAACGTGAACAATTTGAGGAATACGTAGAGAAATGGGTAGCAGTATCTTCGCCATGGGAAGCCAAAGCCAGGGTAGAACTGCATTGGTTAAACATGAAATTAACACAGGCGAAGCTAGGCCGATTAAACAGCCACCCAGAAGCGTACCCCTAGCAAAGCGAAATAAAGTAAAAGAGCTTGTAAGTGAAATGGAGCGTGATGGCGTAATTGAGCCATCTTCTGGTCCTTGGAGTTCGCCTGTAGTCTTAGTTAAAAAGAAAGATGGCAGTACTAGATTCTGCGTAGACTACAGGAAGCTCAATGACATAACCAAGAAGGACAGTTATCCGCTCCCCAGAATCGATGACACTTTGGACACGCTAGCTGGTACCAAATGGTTCTCTACGCTGGACTTGCGAAGCGGATATTGGCAAGTGGAGATTGCAGAGAAAGACAAGAAGAAAACTGCCTTCAGTGTCGGTAACGGATTATGGCAGTTTAAGGTCATGCCATTGCTCTCTGCAATGATCCGGCCACATTTGAGCGCCTAATGGAGAAGGTACTGATAGGACTTCATGTGAAGACATGTTTGGTATATCTAGACGACATAATCGTGTTGGGGAAAACTTTTGATGAACACCTCAAAAATATGGCAGAAGTTCTTCAACGGATATCATCAGCTGGATTGAAGCTCAGCTTGAAGAAATGTGCATTGTTCCAGAAAGAAGTAAAGTATTTGGGGCATCGTGTTACAGCAGACGGAATCTCAACAGATAAAGATAAGAAAAAAGCAGTAAGGGACTGGCATCAACCTAAAAATCTTCATGAATTGCGAAGCTTTTTGGGCCTTTGTACATACTACAGACGTTTTGTGCCGAATTTTGCCAGTGTAGCTGCAAGCTTGCATGAAATCCTTCCAGAAACTCAAAGAATTATTATGTACGTCACCAGTGCTAGCGTATCCCATAGCTGGAGAAAAATGTGTGCTGGATACTGATGCGAGCGGTTATGGCATAGGGGATGTGCTATCCCAAGTAGTTAATGGCACTGAGAAGGTCATAGGGTATTATAGCCGTGTACTCTTAAAACCTGAAAGGAACTACTGTGTGACACGACGTGAGCTTCTGGCGGTACTAGAATGCATTAAACGTTACCATAAGTACCTGTATGGTCAACACTTTATATTAAGGACCGATCATTCTGCACTGAGATGGCTATTGCAGTTTAAAAATCCTGAAGGGCAACTGGCAAGGTGGATTGAGCGCCTGCAGAGCTACGACTTCAGCATTGAGCATAGAAGGAGCACAAAGCATAGCAATGCGGATGCTCTTTCGAGAAGACCCTGCTGTTTAGAGTGTAAACATTGTGTTAGAGCCGAGCAAAAGGAAGGCGTTGTGGATGTTCGGCTAATGCACATCGGCCCTGATGAAGACTGGTCAGCGGCACAGAGGGACTACGATATACTAAAGGAAATTATAGTGGCCAAAGAAGAGGATAGACGACCATCCCGGAATGAGATTTCGGCTGAAAGTCCACTCGCCAAATCTTATTGGGCTCAGTGGAACAGCCTCAAGGTAATGAAAGGGTGTTTATACCGCGTATGGGAAAGTGTAGATGGCAAAACAACTTCAAATTTAATAGTTGTGCCATGCTCCAAGATAAGTAAAGTTTTACAGGAGTTTCATAATGGACCTAGTGGCGGTCATCTTGGAGTAACAAAAATACTTGAGAAACTGAAGCAACGTTTTTATTGGGTTGGATATCAACAAGCCGTAGCCGACTGGATAGCAAACTGCCCACAGTGCACACCAGCCAAAGGCCCAGTACGAAGAAGTTGGGGACAGCTGCAACAATACAGCTCAGGAGCACCATTCGAGCGGATTTCAAGAGATGTAACAGTTCCCTTTCCCGTCACTGAAGCCGGAAATCGTTATGTACTTGTGGTAATGGACTATTTCAGTAAATGGCCAGAGGTATATGCTATACCTAACCAGAAAGAAAAGACACTTGTAAATGCATTCGACAACAACTGGGTATGTCGCTATAGTGTTCTAATAGAATTATATTCCGACCAAGGGAGGAATTTCGAGTCTGCCATATTCAGGGAAATGTGCGAGTTATATGGGATAAAGAAAACCAGAACGACGCCGTTGCATCCACAGTCTGATGGCATGGTAGAAAGGTTCAATCGCACCTTAGAAGAGTACCTACGAAAAGTAGTAAGCAACCATCAGAGGGATTGGGACTAGCACATTCGCCAATTTTTAATGGTATATAGGTCAGCTGTAAACGACTCAACATCGAGAACGCCAGCCAAAATTATCTTCGGGACGGAATTAAAACTACCTAGTGATTTGGAATTTGGTGTTAAGCCAACTGTAGAAGAAGGAAGTATTACGTCCCAAGAGAAGGAGGACTTAAACGAACTGCATGAGTTCGTGCGTAATAGAATCAAGATGGTCAGTAACAAGATGAAGGCTAGGCATGACCACGCAGCAAATTCGGAGGGATTTATGGAAGGATAATTGGTTCTACTTTATAACTCACAACGAAAGAAAGGATTGTCCCCAAAATTACAGACTCAGTGGGATGGCCCGTATAAAGTGATTAAGAGAGTGAATGACGTTGTATACCAAATACAGAAGCATAACAGTCCAAGGTCGAAAATGAAGATAGTACATCTCGAACGCTATGGAAGAGGTGATTGTATGCCTATTCGGGTCGAACAGGCTTAAGTGGGCGGCAGTGTTACAAAGATTAGAAATAAATTTAAATAAAACGACAATGTGGCTATATGTACTTGGCAGCACTGCCAATTAATCTCTAGTTGTCAAAATATTACAACCCTGGTCAACACAATATAGATAATATTCAAATTAACGGAAATGGAATACTCCAAAATATACAAGATCATTCGAGGCTGTGCCAATAAGTGTAAGCAACAACAACAACAAACCTAGCAACATAAATGCTAAGAGATGTTATTCTTAATGATCTTGTATGCAAGTATTCCCTGCTAATAAAGCTAAACAGATTAACAAGTATACACATAGAAAAAGAAACAAAACCACAAAACACACAGAACACTCATACATACAACCACGCAAAGTTACCATAAGCAAAACAAACAAGTCAGCATTGTCATGTATACAAACACACATGTCAAGTAAAATACAACCACCATGCGCAGAAGTTTCGCGAGGTTACCAGACGACTTAATTTTTGCTATATAAAGGCGCTGCCAGAACTCAGTGAGTCAGTGTGATTTCAAATATAGACGTGTTAACATCGCTAAGTGTTGAGTTTTACACATACTCGTGTTAATAAAGTAATAAGTAAAGTGTTGCCGCATTATATTTCTAAAATTAATTTGTTCGTGTTTTAATTTGATGTAATAAAACGAATCCTTGAAGGATAAAAAATAAAACCGTGTTTACGAAAAGGTCTAAAAACGTAACAATATATATACATATATATCATTTATTGAAAAATTAAGTATCAACAAATTAATTGTTATTAGTAACATTTTGTTTATTTTAATATTTTGCATTTAATTATTTATCTATTTATTATTTTTTTTTTGTATATATCTTTTTTATTACATATTTTTAAAATTGCTTTTGTATTTTTATTTATTTGAAAAAATCTGCACTTTTCTTTGCTTAGAACTATGTACCTTTTTCTATAGCCCAAAAGCAGTGCTTTCAAAGGAGGATCAATAATTAGAAGTTCAATACTTGCTGTTTATAGTAGAAACAATCATCACTTAAACATTCTGGGGTTGAGCGTTTGCACAAGTCAATAATAAATGATTTTATACCATTTCGTTCCGGTTCAGTTTTAAAGATAATGTGATATATTAACATATGTTTCTTACTTCCATCCATTTGTTTGTCTGATGGAGCAGCTAAGTTTCCAAAATCTTTCAGAGAGATACAATTCTTAAGGAATAAGCTTGGAGCGGTTAAAGTTTCATCAGTCTTCCTAAGTTCATTACAGCATTTTTTACATTGCAATTTTGGAATAATTTTAACTGGAACGTGCTCAACGAAGTATCTCAGGGAAACCAATTCAAAATTTCTATTCTCAGAATTATTAAAAATATCTTCTAAAAAGTAATCTGCATATACATCGTCGTCAAAATCAACAACAACCCTTCCATCAGCACCTATTTCAGTATGTTTACTTGAAGAATATATATCATAATAATTACTTTTTGGTAAACATATATCATAAGTAGCAATTTGGTCAATGTCGTCTGGTTCAACTTCACAGTTACTGGAAAAACTTGATTGAATAATTTTAGCAACCATAACTTTTGCAAAAATAATATTCAACTTAGCTACGGAAGGGTTGCTATTGTTGTCTTCGTTTTGCCACAGTTCAGAAAATATATTTTCTAACTTGTCTTGATTAAAACTTTTTGTCATGAAATCATATTAATCACCTGCTTCTTTTAAAATATCATTAACCAGTAAATGGACTCAATTAAGAGTGAGCTTCATACCATTTAAAAAGAAGACACGCTTTTTCTGGTCAACGAATTCCACGTCATCCAGATAATCCATACAGTTATTTATAAATTTGTGAGGTTCCCATAAAGGGAACCATTATTAATGTAATCGAAAATCTTACCAATTTTTTCCACAAACTGAGCTGTTGAAAGGGCCTCTTCTGCATATTGTTTCAATATCAGCTGTAACAGTTCTGCTAAAAAATTAAGTTTTGAATCTCACGCGAATTTTTTCAAATTTTACTCCAGTTAGAAAACAACACTTTTAACATAAAAACACACGCATGAGTACCAATACTTTACTTCTTACAAAACCTGTTGTTTCGAATCCATCTAGTAAATCTAAACTCTGATTATACCTTAACTCTTCTCTTATGATAATTTCGTCCATAACCAAAACCATTTACTTAGAATCTCTTTCGTCCAACTGTGCGCATTTTTGCTTTACGACCTCAAACGCATTATTCTTAAAAAAAAATATGTATGTGAATAAGAAAACGAGCTTAACAATTGTTTGTATTAATGTAGGGTAAAGAATATGTATTTTATTTGTGTAGAATCAAATAAATGTCATCTCGCACCGAAGTGTTAATACCTACATACATGTGCAATATCTGATGCAATATATGAGGACTACCTTGAATTTCATAAAATAAAATATCCATAGCATTTAATTTCAAATTACTTTATTGACAATAAAATATATTACCAAAAAGTCATTTTTTTTAAATGATTTAAAACTGTAACCTTCTGAGCACTACATGATATGTACTTATAGATCTCCCACGAAGAATGCTTACGCAGTAAAGTTATTATGAGAAAATTAAGCATGACTATTCTATGTACAACGCATTTTTTATAAAATCTTTTCAAGGAAAAATTTTTTGATACACAAACTTTTCAATGTAAAAATTATTGATATAGAATATTTTATAGAAAATGTGTTGTAATGAAAAATTTTCTTTCTGTATATGCATATATTTTACAAAAATATTTTCATTATAAAATGAAAGATTTTTATTACAATTTTTTATGAAGAGATGTAGCTTATGAAATTTTTTATAATCAAAGAATTTTTTTCATAGAAACATTTTTGCTCTGAAATTTTTTCTACTAAAATATATGTATATTTTATCTAAAAATATTAATTGAGATATTTTTTAGAAAAACATACATATGAAACATATTATAATATCTTTTATGGGAGAAAATTTTAGTGTGTGCAGACAAAAGATTGTAGAAAATAAAAATATACATATGTACATTTGCAAAAAAACAAAACAATAAAAGGACAATTTTCTTCGGCCTCAGCAATAGTATGAAAGAACTATTATAAATAAATAAGAGCCGTACTTATGTATGTATATTCATATATACAAACATAATTTTATTTCATATTGAAATGGTAAAGTATTGGACTATGTGTCATTAACATGAAAGAAATTGTTGCTATAATTAATGACTGAATTTTAATAATTTTTTTTGCAGAACTAATAAACATAATTATTTGTGCAACTTGAACGGGTTCACCATCTTCATGTTATTTCCATTATATTCCTTTCATGTTATTTCCATAATTGGACATATATGACCTTAGCCATTCTCTTTAAATGCTTAATTTTACCTTCGCTTAATTTTACCTGCGTTTAAATTAGTCATGCCCAAAAAATTTTTTCTTGTGGATTAGTGAGTAACAGAAAAATAACAAATTGAGAGAATGTATATATTTACAGCCAAATTATAATGTTAGTAAGCGATTGAAAAACAGAAAAATTATATTGATATTAAGAAGCAAACATATTATTATATGTATGTACATATTTTTAAATAAAATAATTCAACTCAATTTTTTAAATTTTAAATCAAAATACTCAATTCTATTGCGCATAAATATTGTTTAACAAAAACAAAACAACTTATTTGTATAATTCATTATAAAAAATAAAAAAAGTTTCTCGAAAAATAAAAGATTGCAATTGTGAATCTTATATAAACGATTCTAATCATATAATAATAAAAAATAAAAACAGCCACTACGCATGCACATTCATCGGTTGTTCATTGAGGACTAAATGAAAGAGCATTAACATTTCATTGAATGGCCGCACAACATTTTTTGAGTGTGAACTTGAAAAAAAGCAACAAAGCATTCGCTAAACATGTACCCTTCTCAACGACTAAATGAAAGAGCATAAGAATATGTGTGCGTTCTCTCCAAACAATTGTTTCATGAGCTGGGCATCCCTGGTTTAAATGTAGAATTCTACCGTCCAAGGTCTATTCAAGTGGCATAAAATTTACACGTGTTTTAACTGCATTTTGTGTTGTCTTAAAGTTTATATCAAAAGAAAATTAATATGTAAGCGTAAAATTTAGTGAACCTATTCAAGTGGTCGGCAGTGTATATGTAGTGTGTATACATTTTCTTAGTGAAAAATACAATATATTTCAATTAATCTTTTCAGCCCCGAATTATTTTAGGCGTCTAAAAATTTTTTTAAGTATGTATAAATATATACGTATATAGGTATAAATATATATATGTATATATATATATATATATATATATATATATATATATATATATACATATATATATATATATATATGTATATATATATATATATGTATATATATGTATATATACGCTCACAGTATATATATATATACTGTGAGCGTCAAAAGAAACTGTACACCATTGACTTTTATGTTTAAAGCTTTATTTTGTTATATTTTTTATAATGTAACTTAAAATTTTTTATTTTTTTATTAAATATATATTCTTTCGTTAAATTTTATTAAAAAACAAAAACAAAACTTCAACAACAACAAAAAATATAGAACAAAAACAAATAAATCTTC
>OY776277.1:78563786-78691286 GCA_963675445.1 Linnaemya vulpina | reverse complement strand
GTCGTCTCTGAGTATTCAAAAACAGTTGATCGAAAAATCGATTTTTGAGTCCATTTACAATTCCCTACATTAAAGTGATCAATATCTCCATTAAATGTGTTTCTTTGTAAATTTAAATCTACCAACTCATTTTTGACCCATGACAATACAATTCCTTGAGATTTCTACTATTTGAGAAACTAATATTTATTAGGATGCCTCCATTTTAACTTTACAGTACAATATATTGGTATTATTAAAGTGGCTCTTTTTATTGAAGTTTCTTCTAAATTTTATCATTTGGGAAACTACATCAGACTAAAAAGTTAAAAAGTAAATATATAATTCAATAAAATTAAGTTATACTGTGTTATATTAATATTTAGACTAATAGAAACCAAAAATAGTTATTTTCTAGTAAATTTCAAAATAAAACAATATAACTTACTTTTTTTTAATAACATATATTTACTAGTACATGTTTTTGGGAATTAACGTTTTAATACTTTTTAATTTTAATTTTTGTGCTGATTCTTTTTTTCGCAAAAGTCATAATAAAATTCAAAGTGATCAATTGAGGGGTTTTAGCTAAATCCTATGCGCATTTTAATGGGGCAGATCACCAGGGAACCTTTACCCAATATTTCTTAGAATAACTAAGGATATTTATTTCAAACTTCCAAATTAATTAATGAGAAGCTTAAAAATTTAACATCAAAGTCATAACAAGAACTCACTGATAACCTTTGTTACATTTTACAATTACTAGTTGTTGTTGTTCTTTACACTATTTTTAATTTTTTTTATACAAGAAAAGTTTAATGTTACCAAAATATTGTACTGTAGAGTTAAAATTTAAGCATCCTAACAAAAATTAATTTCTCAAGTATTAGAAGTCGCAATGAAAATATGGGCCACCCCAGTGCCAAAATGAGTTGGCAGATTTTAATTTACAAACAAACACATTTTATATTTAAGCCACCCGAATGAAAATGCTGGTGACCCTAATGAAAATATGGGCTCCCTTATGCTAACCAAATATTGTATTATTAAGCGTGAAGTGAAAATTTGGGCCATCCTAATAAATATGTGTAATATACCTTAACGCAAATAAGGGCCCCCTAATGATAACAAGATTTGAACGGAATTACAAAAAAACAAGAGTGTAAGTTATATAAAACAGTATAGTAAATATACATTAAAAAATAAATTAGGTTATACTGTTTTATTTTAAAATTTGCCAAAGAGTAGAATATTAATTTCTTTTGGTTTCTAATAGTCTAGTTAACCTTATATAATTCAAAGTATTGGTTATTCTATAAACCAGTGAGCCATCCTAATGAAAATACTGGTCACCCTGATGAAAATATAGGCTACCCTAATTATACTATTGTATTATTAATAAAAATACGTAAAATCTGTCAATGAAAATATGGGCCACCCCATACACTATTCAAGCAGAATTAAATATATTGAAGACAGAAAACAGGAGTTGGGGGCTAAAAGTTCCTGTATGTTATATGTTCAATGGTTCACTGTTTTATAGAACAACCAATACTTTGAAATTATATAAGGTTAACATACATTTTAAATTAGACTATTAGAAACCAAACCAAATTTATTTTCTACTTTTTGGTAAATTTTAAATCAAAACTGTATAACTGAATTGTTTTTAAATTTTATATATTTTTTAACATTTTAGTCTAATGTAGTTTCTCAAACGATAAAATTTAGAAGAAGCATTTAAAAGTGAAGTAACCGTAATCCAAATACGGGCCACTTCAATCAAGAGATGAGACATTTTGATGATACCAATATAATGTACTGTAAAGTGAAAAATTTTTTTCTCAAATAGTAGAAATCACAATGAAAATATGGGCCACCTAATGACACTAATATCTTGTACTGGCATGGGTCAAAAATGAGTTGGCAGATTTAAATTTACAAACAAATAATCAAATTTTAAATTTGAGCGACCGTAATGAAAATACCTGTCATCCCAATGAAGATATGGGCTGCACTAATGATACCATATATATATATATATATATATATATATATATATTGTTTATGCATAATTGTGCGTGAATGTACCTAAATAAATTTCTCGCGATGTGCTTGTAACGTAATGTACTCAAAATAGAATTTCGTTTCTTGTATTACTTTTAGAAGATGTTAAAGCTCATTATATTATATTTGTCATATCATTATTAACTACTAACTGAAACAGAAGTGTTCATAATAAAACTTTTCTTGATAATCAATACAAAGAAAACCAGGGAATTTTCTTACTTTTTACATTGATCCAAGTTGAAGGCATCACGTAAGATTATACCCCGGATTTAAGGATTTTCCCGATATTTTCTAATATCTACGAGTTTACACCACAACATATTTTTTGGTCCATTCGAACCAGATCGGTAAACCATAGATAAGTGTTAACATTTTAAGCAACAGTTGGGATAAACCCACCTGACAACCTAGAAACCCCCCGATCTTCAGAGATTGCTTCCAGAGTATCAACCCCCCGTGTTCGAAAACAAAAAAATATTTATTAAAAATATATAGTGTACACCCAACAAAATCGATAATAATTTCTCGGATAAAATATGAGCATGCAAATAGGAATAACTACTAAAAAATAAAGTAAATAAATATAAAAAATATTAAATATATATAAAAAATAAAAAATAGAAGCGATCATATCAACGATACATCTATAATATATCTATAACACTCCACATCGTTGCATATCTCTTCACTATGTCAGACATTTTATAATATACGGTATAATTATTTAACGTCCACAGTAAGTCCTTATCTACAAACCGCGTAGTTTGAATTCGATAATAGGTTGAAAAATAGCAATATCATTGCTTCCTTTGTAGTCAGTCCGGCTTCATCATGTCTAATTTGGATGATTTTATTCGGGCATCTGATCGTGTAGTCGAATATCAATCATACTTCGACTCAATCTCACCTGAGAACCATTCCCTTCATACCTTGGATGTACAGAAGGATGAAATCGTCAGTTTGTAGTCACGGTTCAGAGATTGTTACGATGAGATATTACACGAGTTTGACAAATTAAAAGAGGAGGTCGATATAGAGACCGTAAAATTGCGTTTTTATGCAACTTTCGAAGGTCACGGTAAAGTACTTTCGGAATCAAACGAACTTTTAGATAGTCTTTGTCGTAAGCCGATTTCTAATGTGGTTGCTGATGACACTATACTGCCCCTTGTGAACTTACACTCGGTATTTCGCTACCCCTCTGTGACACTGAAGTGTTTTATGGAGACTAGCAGTCTTGGCCAACATTCCGAGACATGTTCACAGCTTTATACCGGAATAACAGGCAATTATCACCAGTCGAGAAAATGTGTCATCTGCTAAGAAAGGCCCAAGGGGCAGCTCGCGAACTTCTTAGAACATGTCCGATAACAAACGACGGTTTTGAAATGGCATGGAACAACTTAGCAGCCCGATATGAAAACAAGAGGATTCTCATTAATACTCAGTTAAAAGCGTTATTTAATATATCCGCCGTTCTCAAGGAAACTGGTCATAGTATTCGAAAAATACACCGTACTATAAGCGACTGTGTCGTGAATCTTAACCTCCTTGAAATTGATACTTAAAACTGGGACCAAATCTTTGTATATATTTGTTCGACTTGCCTACCAGAAGTCACCCTTAGTTCCTGAGAACAATCTCTTCCAAGCGGTACAGAGTTACCAACTTGGTAGTAAATGATCCGTGTGGAGACGTTTGCTTGTATTTGCTCCCATCGGACGCGTCCCCAGGTGTCGGATAAGGAATTTTTGGGTAGGGTGGACGATCATCGCCCCGGGATGGGTTGAGGAACTGGACACATTAGTGAACAGGATTTCAGCACACCCGGGATATTGATCGCTCGTACTAGCCCGGACCCAAGGGATTCCCGCAATCCCTCGCGGACCAACCAAACCCAAGCTCGGATGGTACCAAAAATTAACTAATCATGGAGCAAAACCTAAAAGAAAATAAAGTTACGGTGCAGAGCCTAAATAACTCAGTACCGGCAACTATTGGTGGTGAGCAAACAGACCCTAAGTCCTCGTCATATACCGACTGTAAGGAAACAACTTTGAGGGTGGTGAACTTGGCATCCGCTGTTGCTAAAACTACAAGAAGCCTAGAAGAGGAAGAATCAGTACCGATTCTTCCCACCCAAAATATAATAAAGAATCCTCTGAAGTAGATAAGATGGTTGAGGAAGTAAGTACTAGCACAGCCAAAATCACCACGAAAGGAGGAATCTTTCAGGCGCACAAAGGCTGAAAGCAGCGAAATTGAAACGAAGGCATCAGCAGGATGCTTCAAAGGAATGTGAAGATTCTACGCCCGTCTCTATGCCAATGGAAATTTAAATTTAAAAGGCTCCCCGCTGGAAGGGGTGTAGTGGGTGGCGGGTCCAAACATCCCAAAGGGAACTCTACGGAGGAACCCAAAGAAAGGAGGGCTAAGGAGCGGCCCATATATGCCAAAGTGGCGTGCAGGAAACTGGCAGAAGAGCTGAGCTATGCTCAGAAACTAAGGGTGCAGACCGATTAGCCTAACTTCTTTCTTACTGAAAACGTTGGAACGAATTGTGGACACAATGTTGAAAGAAGGAATACCGCACAGCATTCTGAAATTTAAGCAGCACGCTTACATTAGGAGCAGATCTATCGAGACAGCCCTACAGGAAGTTGTGTATCATATGATGTGAACCTTTGAACTGGGTATGTACACTATGGCTGTATTTATCGATATGGAAGGGGCTTTCAACAATATCGCGACCACGAGTATTATTGACTCGCTAGGCAACTTCGACTGCATGGATCAGTCATATGCTTAGCAACAGGAAGATAAGTTGTGAGGTTAATGATACAAAAACAGGAGGAAACGAATGTTGCGGAACGCTACAGGGGAAATACTATCTCCCTTACTGTGGGTGGTGACCATAAATACCCTACTGAAAATATTATCCCAGGAAGGATTTGCTCCCGTCTGCTATGCAGACGATATAGCGATATTGATAAGGGGAAACAATCCTAGGGTTCTTTGTAAAAATGCAATAGAGGCTCTAAATTTAGCTCACAACTGGGCTACAGAAAGGGGTCTCAACCTCAACCCGAATAAGATAGAAATTTGTATGTTTAGAAGAAAATGGAAGATTCTCCAGCTGGAACCACCGATTTTTCGGAATAGTATAATACAAATTAGCAAGAAGGTTAAATATCTAGGAGTAATACTCGGCTGGAGGTTATCCTGGAAGAACCATATGGAAAGTAGGGTAATCAAGACCCAAAGAGTATAATACAATACTATAAGATATGTACAATCACACTGTATCAACATAATATCGGAAGGTATGGAATGGGAGAATGCAAATACATCTAACTCCATGACCAACCTCTACACGGACGGGTCGAAAATTGGCGACCGATCGGGTGGAGGTTTCTATGACATGGGTCGTAGCTTTCGCAAATACTTCCGCCTACCGGATCATAACATAGTACTTCAAAGTGAGATCGCAGCTATTGCGGAAGGGATAAAATGGCTAAAAGAAATCGATAACAGATTACCGGTTCGTATATTCAAGGATATTAGGAGAGTTATCGAGGCCCTGAGGAATCATGCGGTACAATGCAAGGATGAGATTAGCTCATACACGCGATGTGGGAGCCTAGAGATAATACTGACTCCAGGACATCAGGGAATACCTGGAAATATTGAGGCAGATAGGCTAGCAAAGATGGGAGCATTAATGGCAAATATCACACTAGACAGTCCAAAGTCATTTCAGGTTTTTAAGAACAAACTGAAACAATGGGCTATAGAATTAGACACAAGAGATTGGCAGCACTCCACTTTAGGTAGGGTGACTAGAATTCTAGGGGGGGACCGAGATGGTAATAGGACAAAGGAGATGCTAACATTGACTAGGCCAGTACTACGGAGACTGGTTCATTTAATAAAGGGACATACAGAGTTGAGGACTCACCTGGCACGAATGGGTATCGTTGACGATATAACATGCAGAGGCTGTCAAGAGAAGGACGAACACTGGAGCACTACTTGTGCTACTGTCCAGCTTTTAGCCAGGTTAGAAGACAGGCATTTAATCAGGGGATTATACAGGAGATGGATTTTCTTAGGGCCTCTAACTGGAGGAACTTAAGAAGATACATTGAAGAGACTAGGTTCTTCATGTAATCAAATTCAAAGGCTTTTTAACGGTACGATGGAGGTCCCATAGAATGGTGACTCCTACTTTAGAGCGCATAACAGGCCTATTGCGGCCTAGGTGTAATCCTGGAGAGGATTGGGACGACTCATGCCCCTCTTTTCAACCTCACCTAACCTAATCTGGAAGCAAATGAATGATTTTATAACATCGCGTTTGCAGACACTTCAGTCTATAGCTGATATCCGTACTACGTTTAGTAACCCCAGTTCAAGTAACAAGGAGACATTAGTGAATGATAGGAAATTAAATGCCTTTGATAAAAATAAAGTCAAAAGTTATAGTACCAATGTGTCTGCTGAAAAGAGCGGAAAATGCTTCTTGTGCCAAAGTGCACACCCCTTGAAATTGTGTCCCTCATTCCTCAAAATGTCTGCCGAGGAAAGATTTTCCGTTGTTCAACGACAAAACCGCTGTAAGAATTGCCTAGGATCTTCTTATGTATTTAAAAAGTGTAAAAGTCAATACGTTTGTCACATGTGTAAACAAAAGCACCATTCTCTTCTCCACAAGAATCCAACGGCACCCAAGGTCATTGAACCCTCCATTTTCCAGTCAGCCTCGCTTTCTAGAGCAACGTATCCGACCACAAATGATACTCGGTTGTCAAACCCAAGTGAAACCGTAGATTTTAAGCCATGTACCTCTGAGCAGGCTGCAGCACAACTGAGGCAATCATACTCTACTCAATTACAGTCCACCCCGATTTCCACCGTTTTACCTCAAACCAATTGTGTCACATTCATATAGGTTTACCCATTGACAAGTCATTTTGCACTCACACTAGAGACTTTGTAATAATGAAACTTACTGGCCAATTACCGCGTTACCATTGTCGACACTTAAGGAGGGGAATTTGCTTATTTGCACTTGACGGATACACATCTTCACAAAAACTTGGAAGTCAACATACTAAAAGGGGGTGATATTTACCCTAAAGTTATTAAGGACGATGTCCGTTGGGACCATCACCAATCACTCGTAGCGCAACAAACACTTCTTGGCTAGATTATTACAGGCAAACTTTCTGCAGAAACAAGTGCACAGATCGTTTCATCCTTTTATAATAAAGTTGACTTAAGCATGCAAATACAAAAGTTTTGGAAATTGGAAGAGGTATCACAAAGAGCGATTCTTTCCGACGACAATATATACTGTGAAAACCTCTATAAATCTACAACGTATCGCACTGAAAAGGGCCGTTTCGTTGTTTCGCTACCTTTCCACCGTGAATACCCTGATCATATGAGCCTTGGCTCCTCCAGATGTAGTGCCCAATCTCAGTTCCTCAGAAAAGAGTTCCGCTTAATAAAAAATTCAGAGCTCAAGTCTCTAATACGATCGTGTCGTCTCTGAGTACCTATTATTAAACCAAATAACTAGTGTTACCCCATCAAAGGACAACAGGTCATATTATTTACCCTATCGCGCTGTTTTTAAGCCTGGTAGTACTACGATAAAGTTACGAGTCGTTTTTAATGCCTCAAACCCCTCGTCCAACGGAAATAGCTTAAATGACGTACTCTACCCCGGTCCTATATTGCAATCGGACTTAACGGTGTTAATTTTACGTTGGAGGCTATTCTGGTATGTATTCAATGCTGATATAGAGGAGATGTATGGTCAGATATTTTTCAGCCCGTCGTAGACTCTTTTTCAAAGAATACTTTTTAGGACTTCGCCTCAAGAAATCCCCCAAGATTTCGAATTACATATCGTAACTGCGCCCCATATAAAAATAAAGATCTAATCTCTGTGCCAATGGAAAATAATCCCACGCAAACATCCAAGAACCATGCCTCTCCATGTGATTTACCTGTAGCATCTGGTTCTAATTCTGCGAGCAGTGACATGATTTCTCTAGCAAATCATGTTTCATCAAATAACGTTTTAAGCACTGCAGTAGCCCTAGAGACTCCTGTAATCTCTGTGCCAATGGAAAATAATTCCACGCAAACATCCAAAAACCGTGCCTCTCCATGTGATTTACCTGTAGCACCTGGTTCTAATTCTGCGAGCAGTGACATGAATTCTCCAGCAAATCATGTTTCATCAAATAACGTTTTAAGCAATGCAGTAGCCCTAGGGACTCCTGTTAGTGCTGCAGTAACAAATAATTTGTCAGATGAGTGTACTAGTAATGCTCAAACTTTAGCAACGTCAAGTAACGTTAACTCTATTGTGAATCGTCCCAATAGACTTAGAGTTATACCGCCAAATAAAACAATTTTCTGTCTCGACTAGCGTCCGATACTACTGTGGAAGAACTCCAATCGTACATAAATTTGAATTGTGGTACCAACTTAGGTATATCAGTGTATAAATTCTCCTACACAGAACCAATAATAGTAGCATCTTTTAAAATTACAGTACCGGATGAGTTATTCAACAATATTATTTCTCCTGGATTTTGGCCTGATGGTATATACGTTCGTGAGTTTATGTTTAAAACAAGAGAAAAGAATACTGTTCGATTGCCGTCATCTGTAAAATCTACTTCAAAAAACTAAATGGTTATACTGAAAATTTTACTCTTTTATATCAAAATGTTCGTGGCATTAATACAAAGTTATCATCTTTATTTAATCAAAGTTATGCGTTTGATTTTCAAGTTATCGCTTTCACTGAAACTTGGCTTAATAATAATGTATTGGATACTGAAATAATGGGTGCAAGTTACTTAATATATAGACGTGATCGTGGCAATAACATGAAAGGAGGAGGTGTATTAATTGCAGTGTCAAGCATGCTTTCTTCTGAAAAGTTATCGTTTACTTCTTCACTGGATATTGAGTTTATGGGTGTTTTGGTAAAAATAAATCATAAAAAATTTTCATAACCTGTTCGTATACTCCCCCGAATTCTCCTGAAATAATTTATAGAAAGCATTCGGATGCTATTTCAACTGTTGTGCATATGTCTCATCATAATGATAGCATCATCGCAGTTGGTGACTTCAATATGCCAACGATATTTTGGGATTTTTCGGCTGATAATGGTTGCTTTACACCATATATTTCTACTTTTAGTCTGAAGTATAACGAGTTTATTGATTGCTTATTGGATATGAATCTTTATCAGATAAATTGCATATATAATGATAACCACAAGCTTTTAGATTTGGTTTTTGTAAATGATTGTGTTGACACGTCTGTCCTTCGCACTATTCCTCTAACCTTACCGGAGGACTGTTATCATCCCACAATCTTAATATCTACAGGTTTTCCATCTGTTTATATATCTCGTTCTGTGTACAACTCAAAAGTCAAGAGTTTATGTTTTAAAAGGGCAAATTATAACAAAGTAATCGAACTTCTACACAATACAGACTGGCACAATTTACTCGTAGCTTCGAACTTAGAAAACAATCCCGATGTTATTGATCACATAACCATAAAATTCTACGATAGGATTTATTGGATCTTGACCCAATGTGTTCCTAAACAAGTCGCTTCTCAAGTATCTGGACCTCCATGGAATTCAAAGTTTCTTTCCAAACTTAAAAATAGCAAAAACAAATATTATAAAATATACAAAAAATCAGGATCATCCTCAGATTTTGCAAAATACTCTATTGCCCGTGCCGACTATAACAAGTTAAATCTTAAATGTTATAAATGTTACTTACAAAAAATTAAAAACAACTTGAAGAAAAATCCAAGGTCTTTCTACAATTTCGTGAACTTAAAAAGAAAATCAGTTTCCTTTTCGCCCACTATGAAGCTAAATGAAAAAGAATCAGATAACGAGGCTGAAATTAGTAACTTGTTTGCGGATTTCTTTTCATCTACTTATTCTGCTGATCAAACTATTACTACTGGGTTGCAATCAAATTTTTGTCCTGGAAGTCAATCTATTTTAATTCCATTTCTGGATGAAATTTCAGTTCTTAATGGATTGAAAAAATTGAAATCCTCGTACAAGAGAGGACCTTGTAATGTTCCTAGCTGTGTTCTAATTAAGTGTGCTGATGCCTTAGTGTTTCCTCTTACATTATTGTACAACCTTTCAATTAAAGTTGCAAAATTTCCTGAAATGTGAAAGAATTCTTATATTATTCCGTTGTTTAAATCTGGTACCAAATCTGACATTAAAAATTACAGAGGAATCGCTAAACTGAGTATTATACCGAAACTCTTTGAAAAATTAATTACAAGTAGCTTGTGCCACCAGGTGTCATCAACATTATGTTCTAGTCAACATGGTTTTCGTAGAGGCTGCTCAACTATAACCAACCTCATACAATTTACAACTTTGGTAAATCGTGGTTTTGTCAATAAAAAACAAACTGATGTAGTCTACACAGATTTCAGTAAAGCATTTGATAAAGTTAACCACAAACTTCTATTGAGTAAACTGCATTATATGGGATTCACACGTGGCTGTTTGAATTGGATTAGTTCCTACCTTACTAATAGGAAACAAAATGTTTTATTCAAAAGTACTATATCTAAACCGATCCACGTTACGTCTGGTGTTCCCCAGGGAAGTCATCTGGGACCCCTATTATTTTCACTATTTATCAATGACCTGCAGTTATCAAAAACTCATTCATTCTTATGTATGCTGATGACGTAAAAATATTTTTTACCTACAATATCTTTGATGATCATAAGTTTCTTCAAGCAGATTTAAACTCTTTGTACTCTTGGTGTGAAATGAATTTAATGACATTGAATCTAAAAAAATGCAAGCATATGTGTTTCTTTCGGAGGAGCCATTTCAACGTAAAATATTTTTTGGGTGGTTATGAGCTGGAAAATGTTTGCACTTTCACAGATCTTGGAATTTTACTAGATCCAAAACTGAATTTTATTCAACATATATCTCTAACTGTTAGAAAAGCCAGAAGTCAACTGGGGTTCATCAAACGCTGGGCAAAGGAATTTGAAGATCCTTATGTTACTAAGCAGCTTTTCACATCGCTTGTTCGTCACATTTTGGAATATGGATCAATAATATGGGATCCAACATATAAGGTTTACATCAACAGAATTGAATCTGTACAAAAACAATTTTTAATATTTTGTCTTCGAAGTTTGCAATGGAACCCATTTTGTTTGCCTTCTTATAAAGCTAAACTAGCTCTTATTAAGTTACCATCCCTAAGTAGTCGAAGATCTATGTTAAACACTTTATTTATTTTAAATATAATTAATGGTAAAACCTGCTCTGAATTCTTAATTGAAAATTTATCATTTTGTGTTCCTCAACGTCCTACTCGTTTCTTCTGTCTACTTAATATTAAATTTCTAAGAACAAATTACGCTAATTCTGATCCTTTTATTAGATGCTGTAAGAACTTTAACTTAATAATATATCTTTTATTATGTTGATTTCTCTTTCAGTGAAAATTTGATTAAACGAAATATTTTGTTTGCATTAAATAACAGCCAATAATTGATATTTCTTTGAATTTTAATCTGTATATGTATGTAAATAGTCTGTAAGAATTGTAAATTCATAGACTGTAAAATAAATAAATGAAATGAAATATCTGGCGATCCGCACTCTGCAGGAGCTATCTGATTTTTGTGTACAATCCAAACCCCTTGCATCTCATATTCTGCATCACATGTACGTCGATGACGTATTAGCAGGCGGTAATACTTTGCCTACTGTTTTAGATGCCAGAAATGAACTTATCGAATGTTTGCAGTCAGCCGGTCTATCTCTTCGGAAATGGACATCAAATCATGAGCATCTACTTAAAGATCTCTGTCTTGACTACTTTTTAGATAGCGAGTTTTTGAAGATATCTGACTCGTGTACCACTAAGACTTTAGGAATGCCGGTTAAAAAACTTATCCCGATCGAAGCTTAGTCACAAAAAGGAAGGGTTTGTCAGAAATTGCAAAATTATTTGACCATGCCGGTGGGCTATCACCAAAAATAATCGTGGCAAAAATAATAAAGCAGAAAATCTAGAAAGATGACACAAAATGGGAAGAATAACTTCAACCTTTAACCCTAATGCAATGGCATGCATTTCTGGACGACTATAAGCTTGTAGAAAATATTAAGATTTCCCGATATGTTGAGTATGACCCTTCCTTTTGTATAGAGTTACTTGCGTTTTGCGATGCATCGGATAAAGCATACGCAGCCTCGCTGTATATCCGCATCGAAAACGCCGGTGTTGTCTCGGTCCATCTATTAACAGCAAAAACAAAAGTCGCCGCCGTCAAGTTCTTTTCGATACCTAGAACAGAACTTTGCGGAGCAGAGTTAATGGCTACCACGACTGATGCGATTCGGACATCTCTTAATCTACAAAATTATATATTATGTATATGGACTGATTCGACCATCGTTTTATCGTGGCTGAGAAAATCCCCATATCGATGGAAATTTTTAGTCGCAAATAGAATAATATCTGTTATCGAGAAGGTGGGTAGTCAAGCGTGGTCTCATGTGGATTCTAAAATTACCTTGCTGATTTGGCCTCTCGTGGCCTGCTGGTTTCGCAATTGATTTCCAACGATATATGGTGGCACGGGCCGTCATGGCTCGAAATTCCCCCGAATTAATGGCCAACAAATGCAGCCTATTTGTCTACTGACGAAGAATCTAAGCCGATTCTTCTACATGTATCGCAACTTCAAAAGATCGATATGCTGTCAAGATTATCAAGCCTTCCTAAAGCGATGCGCGTCATATGCCAGATATTTCGGTTCTATTATAGATGCAGCCTTCGGCATCGAGATAAGCTAGTTACCACCAACGAGCTCACTTCTGCTGAGTTAAATTGCACTAAATTAAGAATGGTAATAGCTTGCCAGAAGTTATACTTTGAAAATGGGTATAACTTGTTACTCCAAGTTCAGAAAATAACCACAAAAATTCACCCCTTGACTTTTAACCCCATTGTAGATACCACAGGCACTATGAGCGAACGATTTCCAATCTTATTACCTTATAAAGGACACTACACCCAGCTTATACTAACATTTCTGCATAAATTCACCATTCATGGACAAAATGCTTTATTATACCGACTAATGCGACTCCACTATTATGTTCCTAGATTGAAGGTTCGGATTAAAAATATCTTATCCTAAAGTCCCTCATATGTTATTCAGAAGCATGCAATAAGTCGCCAAATAATGGGTGCCTTACCCCCTGGACGAACAACTCTAGCTCGCCCATTTACTAACGTTGGAATGGATTTTGTTGGCCCCTTCAATCTTAAGACATACTCTGGTCACGGATGCAAAATAACCAAAATAACGCGGTGTTTGTTTGCTTCGATACCAAAGCTATAGACCTTTAATGGTGCTGCTAACATACTGAACACTGCAAAGTCGAAATTTCTCGCTCAGATGCGTCAGAAAGTACTTGAACAATATAGCTATGTTTCACTCGACTGTAATTTTATTCCACCTAGTGCGCCGCTAATATGAGGCCTCTGGGAAGCAGGCGATAAAAGCTTCAAGGTTCATTTCAAGCGACTCATAGCCAAAATTTGACATTCGAGGAATTTTCCACTAGGTTAACGCATGCTTAAGCTCGAGACCGCTGAGCCCAATGAGTGAGAATCCGGCGAATCTATGCGCACTCATGCCCGGCCATTTCCTTATTGGAGGCCAATTACTATCTCCCCCCGAGCCTGACTTGGCTCAACATTCTCTCAGCTATGTTAATCGCTGGCAGAAACTAAAGGTGTTACATCACCTGTTTGAACAGAGGTGGAAAGAGGAATACCTGAAAGAGCTGCACAACCGAAATAAATGGAAATATCCTCAACGAGACTACGAAATCGGTGATTTCGTCGTGGTAAGTAAAGACCACTGGTCAGAAAACATCACTACTGTAAAAATTGTTTAGCTCACTCTCAATTCAATCAACAGTTGCTACAATGCAGACCGCTGCCATCTACGCCGTAGAAAGCACCACACCTTGCTGCATAAGAGTGGACGCCTAAAAACGCCCAAGCCCAATGCAAACAAATCTTCCACCAATCCATGCGCTATTTTACGCACCATCTCGCTTTTACCAACCATAATTATAAAGGTTCATATAGGGAAAGAGTGGGGAAGAGTTAGAGGTTTGCTTAACCCCTTGTGAAGTTCTTGGTCAGACGTTACAGGCTGTCAGAAAAAACGACTGGGGCTACCCGACGGTGCAACGTTCGTCTACGCCCACGATTCGACGATGCGCCGATTTTCCATATAACCGCAAAGTTTGTAACTGTCTTACCATACAAGCAACCCTCTATTCAAATTGATAAGAGAGTAGGAGATCTCTACACTAATCTTAGACTAGTAGATCCTATATTTTTCAAGTGGGAGCAGATATATATCCCCGCTTCATAAAACCTAGTATCCATCCAGCTTCTGTGGGACCACCCATGGCACAAGATGCCATCTTAGGATGGACAATAATTGGCCAATTCGGAATATAAAATTAATACAACTACCATTTCTGAAGCAGTCGCCTGCTACAGTATATACAATTATCCATTTCGTGGTTTCAAAAGTATAGGACTGGAATTCGACATCTATCAAACTATTTTGTTAAACCAATTTTTTTCTTTTCAGTTGAAAGTCTGACATTGACGAAAATGGATCGCTTAACTTTTACACAACGCATACAAATTATCAAAACATACTACAAAAACGGTGATTCTGCAACAGCCACATATCGTGCTTTAAGAAGATATTATGGTTAATATAAACGTCCAACTACGCAAGATTGGTAAAATTGTGAAGAAGTTCTAAGAAACTGGAGCGGTTACAAATATTGTAAGGCCTATGCATCATCGTTTCGCTCGTTGTTAAACCAATTTTTTTCTTTTCAGTTGAAAGTCTGACATTGACGAAAATGGATCGCTTAACTATCACACAACGCATAAAAACTATCAAAACATACAAAATTGGAGCGGTTACAAATATTAGAAGGCCTGTGCATAATCGTTTCGCTCCTTCCGCTGAAAATATCGCTGCTGTAAGTAAAAGTGCTGCCGAAGACTCGAATGTGACGATTCCGTCAATTCGGAGCGTTATGGTCATATGATAACCGACTTTTTTTTCTGTTATTGAGGAATACGACTTGAAGAATATGTGCTTTCAACAAGACGGGGCCACATGCCACACAACTCGACCGAATATGGCTTTATTGCCAGAGACATTTCCGGGCCGCATAACTTCTCGTAGTGGCGATATCAACTGGCCACCAAGATCATGCGGTTTGACACCATTAGACTTTTTTTTGTGAGGCTACGCGAAAGACCGTGCTTATGCAGATAAACGTTTAACTCTTGAGCACTTAAAAACCAACATTCGTCAAGTTATGGCTGAGATACCGCCCAATATGTTTCAAAAAGTGCTCGAAAATTACCTCAAAAGAATTAATGCTTGACACACTTCGTGTGGTGGTCTTTTAAATGACGTAGTGTTTCGCACATAATATCAACGTTCAAACTTTATAATAAAAAGGAAACATCATAAAAAAAATATTTTATATGTGTTTTATTTACCTTCAGTTTTGAAACCGCAAAATGGCTAACCCTATATATATTATAATTATAATCTTATTATGAATTTTGGAATTAACCATATCATCTGAATTTCTTAAACTTAAAAAAAAGAAAAAGGTCCCTTCATATCCATACTGAATTGTGGCGTCTATCACTATTATTATTATTATTATTATTATTATTATTATTATTATTATTATTATTATTATTATTATTATTATTATTATTATTCAAGGTATATTCCAGTGTCCTTTGTTGCGTATGGCAAGGTGGCCAGAATGTTTGTGCGTAATTGTGCGTGAATGCACCTAAATAAATTTCTCGCGATATGCTTGTAACGTAGAGAGAAAAAATTTACTCAAAATAGCATTTCGTTTCTTGTATTACTTTTAGAAGAGGTAAAAGCTCATTATATTATATTTGTAATATCATTATTAACTACTAACTGAAACAGAAGTGTTCATGATGTTTAGACAGCTTAAGCATCAACATACACAACTCATGGGGCAATGAGTCATTCCTTGCCAAAAATATAATAAATTGGACACATTTATTTCCATATTGCAATATATATGATATATTTTCTAATATGACAATATGATTTTTAAAACAAAAACTATTTAAGGAAATAATGAATTGTGTATCAATCAAAGTTTACAAAGGGAATGAACATATATTTTAGTTCATATATATATATATATATATATATATATATATATATATATATTGTTACGTTTTTAGACCTTTTCGTAAAAACGGTTTTATTACTTATCCTTCAAGGATTCGCTTTATTGCATCAAATTAAAACACGGACAAATTAATTTAGAAATATAATGCGGCAACACTTTATTTGTTACTTTATTTACACGAGTATTTGTACTACTCAACACTTAGCGATGTTAACACGTCTATGTTTGATATCACATTGATTATTGCTGAGTTCTGGCAGCGCCTTTATATAGCAAAAATGACGTCGTCTGGTAACCTCGCGAAAGTTCTGGGTATGGTGGTTGTATTTTACTTAGCATGTGTGTGTTTGTATACATGACAATGCTGGCTTGTTTGTTTTGCCTATGGTAACTATGAGTGGTTGTATGGATGAGTGTGTGGTTTTGTTTCTTCTACGTGTATATGGCTGTGTATACTTGTGGATCTGTTTAGCTTTATTAGCAGCGAATACTTGCATACAAGATGTTTAAGAATAACATCTCTTAGCATTTATGTTGCTATGTTTGTTGTTGTTGTGGTTTACTCTTATTGGCACAGCCTTGAATGATCTTGTATATTCTGGAGTATTCCATTTCCGTTAATTTGAATATTATCTATATAGTGTTGACCAGGGTTGTAACATTTTGACAACTATAGATTAATTGGTAGTGCTGCCAAGTACATATAGCCACATTGTCGTTTATTTAAATCTATTTCTAATCTTTGTAACACTGCCGCCCACTTAACCCTGTTCGTCCCGAATAGGCATACAATCACCTCTTCCATAGTGCGCCAATCGTTCGAGATGTACTATCTTCATTTTCGACCTTGGGCTATTGTGCTTCTGTATCCGGTATACAACGTCATTCACTCTCTTAATCACTTTATACGGGCTCCCAGTGAGTCTGTAATTTTGGGGACAATCCTTTCTTCCGTTGTGGATTATACAGTAAAACCAATTGTCCTTCCATAAATCCCTCCGAGTTTGCTGCGCGGTCATACCTGGCCTTCATCTTGTCACTGCCCATCTGGATTCGATTACGCGCGAACTCATGCCGTTCGTTTAAATCGTCTTTCTCTTGGGACGTAATAGCTCCTGAGTTGTACTTTTGTAGCTGTCCCCGGCTTCCTCTTACTGGGCCTTTGGCTGCTTTGCACTGTGGACAGTTGGCTATCCAGTCGGCTACGGCTTGTTGACATCCAACCCAATAAAAACGCTGCTTCAGTTTCTCAAGTGTTTTTGTTACTCCAAGATGACCGCCACTAGGTCCATTATGAAACTCCTGTAAAACTTTACTTATCTTGGAGTATGGCACAACTATTAAATTTGAAGTTGTTTTGCCATCTACACTTTCCCATACGCGGTATAAACACCCTTTTATTACCTTAAGGCTGTTCCACTGAGTGGACTTTCAGCCGAAATTTCATTCCGGGATGGTCGTCTGTCCTCTTCTTTGGCCGCTATAATTTTCCTTAGCATATCGTCGTCCCTCTGTGCCGCTGACCAGTCTTCATCAGGGCCGATGTGCATTAGCCGAACATCCACAACGCCTTCCTTTTGCTCGATTCTAACACAATGTTTACACTCTAAACAGCAAGGTCTTCTTGAAAGAGCATCCGCATTGTTATGCTTTGTGCCTCTTCTATGCTCAATGCTCTTTCTTGGTGGAAAAACAGATCTACCTCTCTTCCTTGATGCTTTGCAGCTGCGCTGAAAATGACCTATCCTTCCGCAGTTGAAGCACTTAGGCCTTTCTTTGATATCACTTTCTGCCAGCAGTTGTAGCATTGCCTCCTTAAAGCTGGCAATTAGGTTGTTATCTTCCTCAGACAAAACATCCACATTCCGCACTCTACCT
Source organism: Linnaemya vulpina (assembly GCA_963675445.1). Lineage (NCBI taxonomy): Eukaryota > Metazoa > Arthropoda > Insecta > Diptera > Tachinidae > Linnaemya > Linnaemya vulpina. The sequence continues at coordinate 78,672,988 of OY776277.1, read as the reverse complement.
GTCTTCCTTGATGCTTTGCAGGTGCGCTGAAAATGACCGATCTTCCCGCAGTTAAAGCACTTAGGCTTTTCTTTGATAGCGTTCTCTGCCAGCAGTTGTCGCATTGCCTCTTTAACGCTAGCCACTAGGTTGTTATCCTCCTCAGACAAAACATCCACATTCCGCACTTTACATATCTGTGGCTTGAAAACCATTCTGGAAGTCTCTTGAGCCAGCGCAAATGACACAGTTTCAGCGAAAGTGGATTTCTGCGTAGCGCACACCGCCAGTTTAACATCCGAGTCACGAATGCCGTTAACGAAAGCCTCAGTTTTAAAATGGTCCAGGAACGGGTGACTCTCGCCTGGATATGTGAGCTGCACTAAACGCTCGATTTCCATTGCGAAATCTTGTAGAGATTCGTTAGGCTTCTGAACTCTACATCGCAATTCCATTCTGTATAAATCGCGCTTATGCTCACCACTATACTTGCGCTGCAATGCTGCCATTATTTCATTATAGTTGTTTCTGCAGCTTACTGGCACAGTCTCAAGTATCTCTGCGGCGGTACCCTTTAAAGACAAGATCAACTCTATGGCCTTTTCTTCAGCATCCCATCCATTTTTGCTAGCAATCGTCTCAAACTAGAATTTGAAGATGCCTAATAGTACGCTGCCGTCGAACCATGGCGCTTTTGCCCGCGCAGAAACCTCCGCAATTGCTCGTACTGGCCCGCCACTACACTCCAGGTTATGCACTTTGTCCTCCAGAGCATGCAATTTCTCTTCGAACTCCTTTGCATGCTGTTCCAGGCCACCGCGTTCTAGATGTTGGACTCTATCCGCCAGCTCTGAGAATTTATTCTCAATAGAATCCACCCTCCTGTTAATGGCTTCAGAAACCTCTACCAGGGTCTCGTTCATGGCTTTATTTGACTCCTGTATTTCGGCTACAAGTTTTTCCTGCATCTGCTGAGTTTCTGCTACAAGCTTTTCCTGCATCTGCTGAGAGTTCTGTTTTATCTCAGTTATTTCGGCTACCAGCTTGTCACTGCTGATCCTTGATGCCTCCTGTATCTGCTGAGAGTTTTGTTTTATTTCAGTTATTTCGGCTACCAGCTTGTCACTGCTGATTCTTGATGCAGTTTGTGCATCACTGATTGCTTTTATCTGCTGAGCGTTCTGTTTCATTTCGATCATCATAGCAGCGAACATTGAATTTATGTCCATGCTGCTGGTCGTGGCAGGAGGGCATACCTGCACATCGTCTTTGTCCTCAAACTCGTATGTCCCGATGTCCACGCCGCGATTCTTAAACTCATCTATCAGCCTCTTCTGCAGTTCAGCCTTGTTACCTGCAGTTGGCAATTCAAGCTTGCTGAGCTCCTTTTTCAGCTGTTCAACTTTTAACTCATCAAATTTCATGATTATTTATTTTAATTTTATAATGTCCTTTTTTTTTAATGTCCTTTTATTTTCCTTTCTTAAATTGCAATGTCCTTTTAATTATTTTTGCAGTCCCACTTCTGACACCAATTGTTACGTTTTTAGACCTTTTCGTAAAAACGGTTTTATTACTTATCCTTCAAGGATTCGTTTTATTGCATCAAATTAAAACACGGACAAATTAATTTAGAAATATAATGCGGCAATACTTTATTTGTTACTTTATTTACACGAGTATTTGTACTACTCAACACTTAGCGATGTTAACACGTCTATGTTTGATATCACACTGATTATTGCTTTCTGGCAGCGCCTTTATATAGCAAAAATGACGTCGTCTGGTAACCTCGCGAAAGTTCTGGGTATGGTGGTTGTATTTTACTTAGCATGTGTGTGTTTGTATACATGACAATGCTGGCTTGTTTGTTTTGCCTATGGTAACTATGAGTGGTTGTATGGATGGGTGTGTGGTTTTGTTTCTTCTACGTGTATATGGCTGTGTATACTTGTGGATCTGTTTAGCTTTATTAGCAGCGAATACTTGCATACAAGATGTTTAAGAATAACATCTCTTAGCATTTATGTTGCTATGTTTGTTGTTGTTGTGGTTTACTCTTATTGGCACAGCCTTGAATGATCTTGTATATTCTGGAGTTTTCCATTTCCGTTAATTTGAATATTATCTATATAGTGTTGACCAGGGTTGTAACATTTTGACAACTATAGATTAATTGGTAGTGCTGCCAAGTACATATAGCCACATTGTCGTTTATTTTAAATCTATTTCTAATCTTTGTAACAATATATATAAATATATATATATATATATATATATATATATATATATATATTTATATATGTACATATTATTAAAGTTTAAATATTCATGTTTCTATAATTAAAAATATACATTTCAATAAAATTTATGTACAAATAGATGTGGAATACTAATAGAATAGATGCTTTACTGGCGTTACTTTTGCTGATAGCCCATAGTACTTATACTGTTACGTCCGAATCTCTGAACCAACAGAGCAACGGGAGTGGATATAAGTAATTAAAAAGTAGTTAAGGGTTGATGTTCTGGCATAGTGGCAGTATGTTAGGACTTCGGCCCGGCTGATGTTGGCATCTATTGGATGCTGCGAATCAGCAGATGTTACGGAAGGGGTGGTGTGTTGTTGGTGCTGAAAGGGTCTGGAGGGATTGGTCTTATGACTTTGACCTCTGGTTCTTCTTGGTGCTGGCGACATGCATGTTCTCGAGTCACAAGGGTTGTGGGTGGCCCGAACACCTGAGCAAGGTGTATGAGTATGGTTTGTGGCGGAACCATGTGAAGTTGCAACCTGTATAAGCTCAAGGGCTATACTGGTCTGGCCCGTGAGAGTGATAGGGGTGGTGGTGGACAACTGATGTTACCCGGTGTTAGGAGCAATGTTAGGTTAAGCAGCAAGACAGGTAAAGACGTTAAACATTTGACACATCTGTAGGTATGTACGTAGTGTGTACATAGTGTGTAAGACTGCTCTGGGTTTTAATTCTTCTTGTGCTGTTTGTATTGACATACATCACAAGCTTTATTAGCAGAGGACACTCGCTTGAAAAATTGATAAAAATTACATCACCATTTGACGTTCCTAATTTTATATCTGTTGTCGTTTGTATATTCTAGATGATTTTTGTATATTCTCAATGAAGTTTATATAGCCAAATTCTCGTTAAGTTTGAATATAAATTTAAACTTTGTGGCAATAATATAGGGACCGTGGTATGGAGGTTTATCTTTCTATTTAATAAATTCCTTATTTTACATATGGGATAACTCCTTTTTTTCGCTGAACTAAGCAACTCTTTCAGTTATTTTGATTTGTAAGCTTCAGGTATCGTACATTGTCTATAGAGACTAACCTTTATTTTGAATGTGCTTTTATCACATTGTCCCAGTTTATATTGTGCGATTTTTGTCGCTGCAATTCTTAGTTTGTGTGAGAGTGGTGAAATAGAAATATATACCTTTTCTATTCCTTTTTCGGTCTCTCCCACTATAAACTCAAGAATTGCAGCGACAAAATCGCAAAATGTAAAAACGGACATACTCCCCATATATTCCTATTTATATCATCGCTTAAGATTCGGTGTATTATATCTGAAGCCCAGGTGCCTCCTAATAATGAATTTTTTTTAAACCTCTGAGAACGTACTATCACATAGCTAAAAACATTTTACTATCTACTAAGATAGTAAAAGGTTTACTGAAGATGGTGTCTTCAACTATTGCAATAACTTCTTAGAAGCTGAAGTGATTCTACTTCATTATTTGCTTGAAATCAGAGTTCCTTTCAACTATTTGTAATATCAAACTGGAAGACTTGCTACGTGTTATCCGAAGTTATAACGAAACTAAAGATGTAATTTAAAAACTGTTGTTAAACATGTTTTATTTTTTATGTCTTCAAACCCTGAACCTGAGAGTATAAAATATTTGGAGCTGGACTGACGTTAGACTGCTAATTGTTAAGACCTGAATCATTTGGTTTTCTTAATTTTTGTTTGTTAAAGAAAGTGACTTAAACGAAGTTTTATCGCATATTTTTCATATCTACATACCTAAAAATATACATTCAACACGAGGCGGACATAATTATGTCTATGAAGAAAAGGTGATGTCGGCGAAAGATGCATTTGTTTGAGTTCATTTTTCCTGCGTGGGCATCATGGAAACAATTGCAAAGTAGACTGTAGTTGTCGATCATGCCATTGCCCAATGAATCCTACAAAGGCTGAACTACATTGCATCAAACATAGCGCTAGTAACGACACGTCACACAGTAAACGGCCCCAAGAGTAAAAGTGGAAAAAAATCGAAGGAGTTATGGCAGCTTAATTAAATTTTTGGCACATATCTCTCTTGGTCTACTATTTGCGAAAATTAATTAAAATTTTTAGAAAGCCCTTTATTTTTCCAGTGCGGGGACAATGAAATATCAAAAATTCCCCCATTTCAGTAATTATTATTTTTTTAAATTTTAATTTGTCATTTCACTTACAAAATATAGAGTGATAGTTTTCTTATGAAATAGAACCAATCACTAATTATTTAGGGTTGCCGTATACCTTTTTTAATATAACATTATTTTAACTTTTTAATATTTTTTTGCCATCATTACTAGTGGCAAAATTAGACTTCACTTTTTTAACTGTTAATTCCGTCTCAGATCGAAATTTATCTTAAATTCGTTTGTTTCTTTTATTATACATTGTCAAGTCTTAAAAGGCAATCAACACGCAGTGTGTAACATGCTCTCAAAGCATCTAAGAAAACAAAGTAAAGGTGGAATTCCATATCTATAATGGCCTTCGTTGGGAGAATAAATAATGCGAAGTTTGTTCATATCTTTAGGTCTAGCTTGTCATATAAACCACTTCGACCCCGACTTTTTGGTGGTTCTCACTTAAGATTATTGATTCATAAAAGTCGTTTTGTGATGGGCCTAGTTTTTCAGGTACAATGAAGCTGACAATTTTTTTTTTGTTTAAGTACATATTTTGGCTAATTTCTTCACATTTTTACTTACAGTGTTGCTATAAATATTTGAATTTTAGGACTTTTTCACTATTTCTGCTACATTGCTGAATAAAACAAATACAATTGCAAGAATTTTTATTGAAAAATGAATTTATTATATGCATTTTTCCAAACACATTTTTTGTTACTTAAAAGTAATGAAAAAATTATGAAAATAGTTCGACTTTAAAGCCGTATAACTTTTTATATACGTAACACACATTCGAAAATATTAATTTTTTTAATTTTTTTCCACTACACTGTGCGTCATCGCAAAATTATATACTAAACAAGACCAAAGGACCTATCAGAGCGGCTCATAGCAGCACTTACTCTTCGATACAAATTATTGGTATATATATTTATTTATATAATAGATTTAACTTCCTTACTGACTAAATAACAAATTAGTTCAACAACATATATATATAAAGAAAGATTTCTTTTCAGTACGGTATAACTCCCAAATAAGAATCATTATTCGCATAAACAGATCGGTAATATTTTAATGTCAAGATGTCAAAATTGCGGGTAGGTCTTACAAGAACGTTGAAGCTTAGTTGATTAAGTAAGAACTCTGAATAAACATCGCTTCGATCCAGTCTATTTTGATACGGCGATAAGGCATACGAATTCCAACCAAGCCCACGAAGACAATAAATTAGAATTTAGAAACTGCTTCTGTACAGATTCGATGCTATTTATATGGATGGAGTAACAAGGATATCAGACAATTGATATATACTCAAGAATTAGTCGAACAAGAGACGTATATAATAGTTTTATAATATATGGATCCAGAAATTCCTTAGAACAAAATTTCATAAATCTAAGTACCCCGTAGGCTTTGTTGACCGTTATAGAGATGTGATCACGAAAGTTGAGGCTATGATCCAACAGTATCCCAAGATCGAATATCGTATCAACTTTATCTTATATATCAATAAATATATAATAGGATATCTCAATTGGATTGTGTCTGAAAAATGATATGTGTTTGCATTTCTTTACATATAGAAATGTAAAAGAAAAATGTATAAAATCCGTACACAGTATATTATGTCCATTAATATCATTAAAAGAGTTAAAAATTTGGACATCAGCGGCATACATCAGCACTTTAAAATAGCATACAATCGTCGGAAGATCATTGATGAATAATGTGAACAAAATTGGACCTAAGTGACTGCCTTGAGGAACACCAGAATGTACATGAATGTTATTTGATATAGTATTTCGAAATTTAACTTGTTGAGTTCTTCTAGACAGATAAGAGTTCAACTATTTTAAAGCAGAATTATTAAACCCCATAAGTGATAATTTTTGAAATAAAAGATTGTGGTTAACTCTATTGAACGCCTTACTAAATTCAGTGTATATAACATCAGTTTACATTTTATTGTAAAACCTTCGTTGAACGGGACTTACTTATAGTTGAACGGGACTAACGAAAACCATGTTGGCGATTCGATAATATGGAAAAAATTTGATGAGTTAGGTATTCCGTAAGAATTTTTCAAGTACTTTTGGAATTGCATTAATTTTGACGATATAGTTGGATACATCAGATTTAAAGCCATGTTTAAATAGAGGAATTATATACGATTCCGTCCGCACTGATGTTAAATAACAAGATTCAATAGATTTATTAAACATTACAGTTTTTAATCATACAGCTTTGTATACCATCAGGATCAGGGCTAAATGAGTTTTTGAGTGACTTTGAATTAGAGAGTTCTGTGTCAATGTTTGTGAATGGAATATAAATCCTACAAAAATGTGTTGTAATATAAAGATAAGTTGTTGTGTTATCATATGACTTGGTCGAATAAGTTGTGAAAAAGAAGTCCGCAAATATATTGCTAATTGAAACATCGTCATCAGCAGTCGAGAAATATCCGAAAGAAAGGTTTGCGTCGCAAACATGCCCGTCTTTTGGCGAAGTATGAAGAATTCTGCCGTGAAGAAAGCTATAGAAATTGCAACAAATGCCACGAATGCTTAATAGAGAGATATCGACAAAAACTGATCACTCTGTGAATCTGAACCGAACAATATTCAGTTCAGAGAAAGCAGACGATGGTGCATTATCTTTAAGAGGGGTGTCATCCAAATCTAAGATGGGTGACTAAAAAGCCGAAAACATCTTGAAAGGATTCCTCAAAGTTACTTGCGAACTTTCAAAACGAAATGTCGCGACAAGCAACGTAGGAATTCCGTAGGTGGCTCTAATAACAAAAGAAAGAGCTCTGGTTATACGGTGATGCCGAGGGAAAGCGGTTGAAACTATCACAAGTAGAAGCCACAGGTCTTACATAAGCTAAGAGAAAAGTAAGTAGCGATCAAAAGCATCACAGACTTTTGGAAGCACTAGATACTAGTAACGATGGTTTGGTGACTGCGTTTGACGGGGTTAAGTTGTCGATAGCCATCAAGATTATAGGAGGCGGTAGTAGGAAAGTTCTCAGTCTTCTCAAAGATAGCATCCAGGAAGCCGACAAGCTTTCGTCTTTATGATGCTTCTTAGGCGCCAGTACAAGTACCTTGGTACTGAGAAAAGTACAATCGAGCAGATGGTTGATTCCGAGTCTCTTCATCTTCTCTGCCTAAAAAAATTGCTTAGACTGATTTTGCTCACAAAGAAAGATAAAGAGAATGGTGATCCAAAGCGGTATAGAAATTGTGGAAGCAAAATTCCCATAATTTCGAGGCATCCTTAGGCCAACTCTTGGGTTTCTGAAGAGGTATAGTGGCTAATGAGCTCGTGGTCTTCCGTTCCTTCTTCAATCAAGAAAGTGAAGGTTTGAAGCTGTATTCTGATTTGGATATTTATTAATATGTTTCTTTTGTCTCACAACAGCAATGCTTCACTAGAACGCAAGGTGTCGAGTTTAAATTTTCTGACAATAGCAATATAATGGTAATAATTAACGGAATTCGAACAGGAGCAAGCTATGAAGACACCATAGATATTCGGACTAGGAAGGCTTTAGTACCAACAGGGGGTTCTACCGCCATTAGAAACGGACTGGATCAGTAGCATTCAGAAGCTGGAGGGCTCTTCAAACCGCTTTTCAAGGTCACTGCGAGACACCTATTATGTATTGAAGGGCGGCTGTTCCACACAAAAGTGTTGGACTCCAAGACTTAGGAAACTCAAGACGGATATCCGAAGATTGTTTAATAAATAGAAAACATAAAGCCAAATTAATGATGGTGGATGCAAAAGCTACTGATCAAGGAGTTCGGGCTTAATAATAAAGCGTGATGAAACTAAATACTTACTTTTCGGATTGCAATTAGGAAGCAACCGTATCTCGCGATTGGTAGTACCCTTTAAGTCAGCGATGGTAATTTCCCAGCGTTTTTACTGCCAAAAATAAGGATTATTCTACTATTGCTTATATACTTCTTCTAACGAATCGTGGCTTCTGGGTATATTCCTATGTTGTGCACAAAGGAAACTGTGATATTAATTCCAAAATCGGGAAGGATAACCCGCGGTATCACACAATTTTGCAACTTATTCAACCTGTAATTATTTCCATTGAAAACACTAGAGAGACTGGTTAATTTGCATATCAAGAAGCTTCTCCCGTCAGATATTTGGTGCAGTGCATAGCACGCCTGCTACATCATGATATCGTTGACAATATATAAGGTGTCCTAGAAAGAAATGAGTACGTTATGTCACCCTTTCTAGACAAGAAGACGCTATTTGCGATGTGAACATATCTTATTAGGGGACAGAAGGATGAGTCTGGTGTATAGTTATTAGTGCAGAAGATAAAATGATAACGAAGACTGAAACAGTGTCCCATATTCTGCGTTAGCGCCCTACCCTGACTAGATGGTATAGCGGTACAGAGCTTTAACTTTTTGCCATACTCAGCCAGTGTAACGAACATAGAGCTTCATCATCCTTCCAAAGGAATATAGGATATTTTCATGATTTGATATATTAACGTACGAGGACCGCTGCTTCATTGCATCTCTTATAAAAAACCAAATCAATGGTTGCAAATGGATCATCTCGAAGATACAATAACAATTAAGCCCAACCTAACCTGACAGAGAAAAATTCGTTCGAATTAATATCAACAAATAACCGGTCTCTAATTTGTAAAATACGAGCGAAGGCATAGAACGACAAAAAAATCATTGGCGTAGAAACACGACTTTTAATTGAATGTAACTTTAAAATTTCAACGGATTGCTTTTTATTTCAAAACTTCGCATTGAAAAAATATTGAAAATCAAGTTTATAGCATCTTTGAGCAAGAAGAAGGCGCATGTTTGCAAAATCAGTTGTGTAGTTTACTTAAGATCTAAGATGCCGAAAGGAAACATAGACATTAGTGATCTGTGTTGATATTCTCCACCCACAACTTAAAATATTACAATAAGTTCTTAACACGTTTATTTTCTATACAAGACAATATATAATTCGTATGTACTTACTTGCAAATCTTGGATCGTTTGCTGTAGTACCATACCAAGATGCAGAAGTTCGCATATCAGTGTAATGTCCTGCCAAAGATATATTTTCTGTGGGACCGCAATAGCTTTGAACACTAGGACTATGATATATAGAACTCATTGTATAAGGATTAGCCATTGTTGATGGTCCTATTGCGCTGGGTGAATTAATACTGCTACGACTTGAATTTGATCTAAAAATATATATATATATATATAAATACAATAATACCCATAATATATCAGTTTATATTTAACATAGTTCGAAAGGAAAAATATTGTCAATAGTTTAGGCCTGAAATTAGTGGTCTTGAATCATGGCTTCAACAGTGATGATTAATTAAAATAAGATGATTTATGCCCAGTTTTTGACTTCGTATTTAAGTTCTATTGAAAGTTAAAGTGTATTTAAATACAAAAATCATTTTCATCATATTTAAATACAACTTAAATATCCCTCATTGGATACTTAAATGGTATTTAAATAGAGCACAGAAAACATATAACTTTAACTTTTTTTTCTTTTAAGAAAAAGAAAACATTGTGATGTTAAGAAAAAATTGTTAAAAAATTTCAAAAAGTTACATAAATATAGTTAGTTATCAATAGAATTAAGTAAAAATCAATAAAATAATATATACTTTACAAATAGACTCTTAACACAACTGAAAAACCTTCAAATAATTTCATGCACAACACTTGCAATACTTTGAAACATAAGCAAAACACATGTTTTCTGAACAATGGCACATTTGTATACATATTTCATGGTGCTATCACATTTTTCGCATAAATTAATTGAAGTATTTAATGACTGAAAAACTGAAATAAACATGAACAACTTAAGTTTATGAAAAAATTAACTAATTTTGTATTTAAAAACGAAGTTAAAAACTGGGAATTAAATAAAGACCTTCTAAGTTACTGAGAAATTGCTCTCGAAATTTAATCAAATTAAAAATACTTGAAGCTATCTGCACCAATTATCGTGAATTTTACATATGTATAATCAAGGCACGAAGCTGCCTAAATATAGTTTTAGCAAGTGTTATATATATATATATATATATATATATATATATATATAAGTGTTATATATATATATATATATATATATATATATATATAAATGTATATATATATATATATATATACATATATAAGTGTTATATATATATATATATATATATATATATATAATAATATGTATATATTATTATATATATATATATATATATATATATATATACATGTCTATATATATATATATATATATATATATATATATATATATAAATATATATAAATATATATATATATATATATATATATATATATATATGTATATATAATTATATATATATATATATATATATATATATATATGTATATATTATTATATATATATATATATATATATATATATATATATACATGTCTATATATATATATATATATATATATATATATATATATAAATATATATATATATATATATATATATATATATATATGTATATATAATTATATATATATATATATATATATATATATATATATATATGCATGTATATATATATATATATATATATATATATATATAAATATATATATATATATATATATATATATATATATATTATCAGTATAGACGTGGCTTAACCACCCAACAAATAAATATCATATTATATATATATGGATTTATGAGATTTTATAAAGAAGATCGGTGTTGGTTTCTTATATTTTATTAATTAACTCTATTAAATCAAACTTAAACTAAATAGAAATCAAATATTTACACGAAACTTGTTAATCTTTCATTTTATCGAATCATCCAGACGAAAGTTAAAATTGTAATGGCGGATATCTAAAAGTGCAAGCAAGCATATGCGTGCCATTACGGTGTCTCTACCGGTTACTGTAGGTATTTGATAATTAACCTATTTTAACAGGGTGCCACATCACTCCCCTCGCTGGTAGAAGGTCATCTAAACCTTACTGGAAGATTTATTTGTCTTCCTCTTGTTGTTGTTTTGGGATCTTCTTGAGGTAATTTGTTGCACTGTAAACTCGAAGTTTCTGCGGTTGGGCTTAGATCATGTTGGGATGATGCTTCAAAAGTTGGATTGGGAACATGTATGGAATCTTCAGCAGTATCAGAATGACTTGGGTTGAAATCACATGATGTAGGTAAAGATGTATTTGTTGCTACATTTGGACTGGTTGATTCAGATGATGGTAAAAAACATGGTTTTAGGCGGTCTATGCTGATGTTTGTTTTCCGGTTGCGCAGGAGTATCGTAAAATATTTAGGAAAGCGTTTTAAGACTTGATACGGGCCGTCATATGGATGTGTAAGTGAGGGACGAATTGAGTTGTTTCTGACGAAAACATGCGTTGATGTATTGAGATCTTTTGAAATAAACGTTGGTTTTGTAGAATGATGTGCGGTCTGCGCTGGTTTTAAACTTAACATCGAGCTGCGAAATTCTTTGACGAAATTGCTGGTGGCTTCCGTATTGTTACTTTTGAAGAAAAAATCACCAGGAACTTTCAAGGTTGTGCCGTAAACCAGTTCTGCGGGAGATGCTTGTATATCAGGCTTGTATACCACTCGAAGGCCTAGAAGAATTGTTGGAAGATGATAAACCCATTTAGATGAATCGTGACATAATATGGCTGACTTTAGCGTTCTGTGCCACCTCTCTATCAAACCATTTGCTTGCGGGTGATATGACCTTGTCCGCAAGTGTGTCGCACCAATTGTTTGCACTAGCTCAGCAAAAACAAGGGATTCAAATTGTCTACCTCTATCAGACGTGATTCGCTTCGGGACTCCAAATCTCGATATCCAATGAGTTACCAAAGCTTTCGCTGTCGTCTCAGCGGACATGTCGGGTATCGGGATCGCTTCCGGCCATCGTGTAAACCTGTCGATGATAGTCAAGCAATATCGCTGACCTTCGCACAAGGGAAAGGGTCCCACGATATCGATGTTGATATGCGAAAAACGTTCTTGTGGTAGCTCGTACATCACGGGCGTTGATTGGGTATGGCGTTGCGTTTTGGATCGTTGACAGGGTAAGCAAGTTTTAACAAAATTAGCGATATCTTTTTTTATACCTGGCCAACAAAATTTTGATTTGACTAGAAAAGTTGTTGCACGTACTCCAGGATGAGCTAGGTTGTGTAACGAATGTAAAATTTTCTGCCGCAAATTCTTGGGGACGTAAGGTCGAACATGTGAGGTTGAGGTATCGCACACAATCTGTTCATCACATCCTTGTAATTCTTCATCATTTTTCTGTGCTGCCACTAAATCCGAGTAATTTAAGGTTTGCCGGACAGATTGGATTATTGATAGAGCATCAGCTGTTGCATTGTCTCTACCAGGAATGTGACGTATGTCAGTAGTAAACTGACTTATAAAGTCAAGTTGTCTCAAACGGCGTGGTGATGCTTTTTCCATTTTTTGTTTGAAGGCAAAAATTAACGGACGATGATCCGTAACTATGTAGCATGATCGACCTTCTATGGCATAACGAAAATGGCATACAGCCTGATAGATGGCAGCTAACTCTCTGTCGTAAGTAGAATACTTCTGCTGCGTTGGCGTCAGCTTCTTAGAATAAAATGCCATCGGTTTCATAACATGATCAACTTTTTGGTGGAGGGCCGCACCTACGGCAATGTCGGATGCATCAACATAAACGCATAATTCGGCGCCAGATATGGGATGAGCTAATAAAGTGGCTTCAGACAACTCAGTTTTACATTGTTCAAATGCTGCTTCAGTATTTGATGTCCAAACTAATGGGGTTGTATCGTTCTTTTTGTTGCCGGTAATCATTTGTTGTAAAACTGCTTGGTAGCGAATGCAGTTTGGCAGGAACTTTCTATAAAAGTTCATCATTCCGATGAATCTCTTTAGCTCTTGCGCATTAACGGGCTTTTTGTATTCTTTGATTACGGCGACTTTCTCCGGTGATGGTCGAATGCCTTCGGGGGTGACAAGGTGTCCAAGGAAAACTAATTCTGATTTGCCAAACTCACATTTGTTGAAGTTTATGGCTAAAGAATTTTCACGAAGTCGTTGAAATACTACACGAAGGTCTTGAAGGTGTTGGTCTAAGGTGGCGGAAGCAACAAAAATGTCATCAATATACGGGAATACAAAATCGAGACCTCTGAAGACTTCGTTTATAATTCGTTGAAAAGTCTGCGCAGCGTTTCGTAGGCCGAATGTCATATAATTGAACTCAAATAAGCCGAAGGGGGTACTTATTGCCGTTTTTGGTACGTCGTCAGGGTGTATTGGAATTTGGTGGAATGCTTTCTGTAGGTCTAATTTAGAAAAGTACTTCTTACCTTGTAAATTGATCGTAAAGTCTGTTAAGTATGGTAGAGGATAGCGATCCGGTAAAGTTTTGGCATTTAATGCGCGGTAGTCGCCACAGGGTCTCCACGTACCATCACTTTTCTTAACTAGATGCAAGGGGCTGCTCCAATTGCTTTTAGAGGGTTGACAAATTCCAACCTCAGAGAGAAAATCAAATTCCTTCTTGGCTGCAGCCAGCTTCTCCGGTGGCAATCGTCGAGGACGACAAAATGTGGGTTGACCAGTCGTTTCAGTTCGGTGAAAAATTGACGATTTAGTTTCCGAACCATAAGGCGCAAGTACCGTGATGTCGTTAAATTCGTGCAAAAGATTTGCGAACGGATTGACTGAGCTGAATGTTTCGATTGCTGCAACCTCTGTTGTCGATGGCAATTTTAGCTGTAAATCGTGTCCGGTGACGTTGTCTATTAGTTTATTGCGCCGTAAATCGATTAACAAGTCCTGATGTTTGATAAAGTCAGACCCAATTATTGGTGTTGTCACATCAGCAACAACAAATGACCAACAAAAATTTCGTTTTAGTCCTAGGTCTAACCTCAATTTTTGTTCACCTATTACTTTGATTGACGAACCATTTGCAGCAAAAAGTGTTATGGATGTAGGACGAATACCTTGCGCTTTTAAAGAAAGAGGTAATACTGAGACGTCAGCACCACTATCGACTAAAAAATTTGTTTGCGTGTATTTATCTGTTACTTGAAGGCGGAAAATTTGGCACTCAGTGTGAGGATTTCCGCTGGAACCCTCTACCGGCCTAAGGAGTCACTTCGGTGGACGAGTTGCAGCGCATGCTTGTCCCTGCTTATGACGGCATGGGCTGCGACATTTTCGTGCATCACGTCCGTACTTCTTGTGGTACCAACATTCATCAGTATTTGAATTTTGGTTGTTTCTGTCATTTGATGATCGACGATATTGAGAACGAGAACGAGAGACGGTTGGTCTGCGGGAACGAGAGCGTGGGCGTGTAGTAAATTGTTCAAATTTTCTACTTAACTCTTTTATGGCAGTAAGAAGTTCATTAACTTCATTTGCAGACTCTCTACCAACTTTGCAGATTTGTGACGGTGATACGGCATCCATGATGGAGTCAGCTATTTTGGTGAACTCTGCTGCCGTACCTGTTGATGCTGCTACGACCGGCTGTACAAAAGTTGGAAATCTTTTCGTCCATAGACCCTTGAGTGCTGCCTCACCTACAGAAGTACCTGCTACACGACGCATTTCGAAAAATAATTCTGAGGGCTTCTTATCACCAAGGGGCATCTCAGATAAAAGTTTGTTAAGACGTCGTTGTTCGCTATCAGCAAAATGGTCAATAATGCGACCTTTGACGTATTCAAATCGATCAGACGATGGCAAGGATGAGGTTATGTCCGTTAACTGCGCTATTGTCTCAGGCTTTAATGCTGCAAGAACGGTGGCGGCCTTTTGTTTGTCGGCGGTTATGCCCGATGCACTAAACCAAAACTCCATAGACATAAACCAGGCTTCGATGTTTGAGTTGCAAATTTCTGGAAATGGTAATCGAGCGTAAATGGCTGAAACCGTATTGTTGGATCTTTGACGTGGAGAGTCTTGATCGTCGTCGTCAATTGGAACAGTTGATGTCGTTGATAATTTTTTGTCATTGGTTGCCATTGTTCAGTTTGCGGGGTCACCAATATGGATTTATGAGATTTTATAAAGAAGATCGGTGTTGGTTTCTTATATTTTATTAATTAACTCTATTAAATCAAACTTAAACTAAATAGAAATCAAATATTTACACGAAACTTGTTAATCTTTCATTTTATCGAATCATCCAGACGAAAGTTAAAATTGTAATGGCGGATATCTAAGAGTGCAAGCAAGCATATGCGTGCCATTACGGTGTCTCTACCGGTTACTGTAGGTATTTGATAATTAACCTATTTTAACAGGGTGCCACATATATATATATATATATATATATATATATATATATATACCAGGCTGACCCGGCAACCGTTGTTTTGCTTTATAAATTATTTCTAGTTTCTAGATAAATTCTACTGTAGACAAAAAGTAATTTACTTATTATAAGTGTGAAAGTATGTGGTATATGCGTGAAATAAGAATGGAGCACTATGAACGATATCAGGATTAAACTTTAATAATAAAAATAAATGATTATTTTTATAAAAGAAATTTTAGATTTGCCATAAGCTAAGGGAAATTTTAATCGAAGTAAGTTAAAAACACTATAATTGATCAGTTATCGAGCGGGATGAATAATGATTAAATTGCTAAAATTGCTATAAAAAATAAGGCTTGATAATAAAAAATAAAAATTTAGGGTTGTATGTATTTTTTAATGCCACATAATAAAAATATATATACAAAAAATTTCGTCAAAAAATAAAAATAAAAAGTATAAGGGTGAACAACCTTTATCACTTAGGGGTATGAATAGTAGATAGTAGCCGATTCTCAGACCTACTGAAGGCGCATATAAAATTAGGAAAAAATCGGTCAAGTCGTTTCGGAGGAGTACGGTAACTAACTTTGTGATATAGAAATTTTATATATTAGAATATATATATATATATATATATATATATATACGTATATATATATATATATATATATATATATATATATATATATATGTATATATATCTATATATATATATATATATATATATATATATATATCACTGACCGAAATGATCGCAAATTTACCACAAACCGAAAGGTATGAGTACGTCAAAGCTAAGATCATAGGGCACCTTGCTGATAGTGAATGGCGTCGAATAAATCGCCTCTTATTTGAGCTCCTACTAGGTGACAAAAAACCGTCCGAACTGTATTATGAAATGAAGCGTGTCACATGTACTACAATTGGGGAAGCGGCATTAAGAAGACTCGATGCAAAACGTGTGCCTGAATAAATGTGACCTGTAGTTGCAGCCTCGTGGGGTACCCAAGCCGAGTTTGTGAGAATAGATGACTCCGTTCTCAACGCTACGTCACCAAATCAAGTTCATCGGTTCCAAGCACGACCACCAAACGGAATCGACGCAATACGAGCAGGCATAGATGATTTAGGCACGAATTTTCATAGGTTTTCAACACCATCCTATACACGGCCTCGCTCACGCAAACGTTTGAGAACCCGACCAGCCTATAACACCGATGTAATTGGTTTCGAATGTTGATACCATCAAAAATAGAGCCAAAGAGCACAAAAGTGTCGCAGTTCCTCTAAACACAAACGACGACGCGTTAACACGGTAGATAGTGAATCGTCGTCATCTTCTTTTAACTGACTCGACAAGCCGTTGAAGGATAGCGGCGATATATCCCCCACCAAGTACAAAATTTTTCGCCTACAAACCAAAGACTAAAACTCGGACGAACATTTCCTTGTAGACAGTGGTGCTGACGTATCTGTTTCGCCTTTGTCTGGGAGATTTTTTGTCGTTCGCCTCACTACCGTTTTATTGTATGCTGCCAATGGCTCTTCTATTAAGGTAATTCGAGAAAAGCGCACCAAACTTCACCTCGAGCTTCGTAGAGAATTTGATTGGTCATTCATAATTGTGCACGTCACATCCTTGATCATCGGATCCGATTTCATTAGACGTTACGACTTGTTTATCGATCTGCGTCGCAATCGTCTTATCGACAACACTACGGGTCTGCCCTACATCAGAAAGTTAATGGTAATCTTCAACCTTTAGTGTTTTATTCGAATATATTAACAAATACTCAACAAAAGTACTCAACGTATGATCATGAGCTAACAACTATATATCAAGCGCTTGTCAATTTTCGTTATATGGTGGAAGGTAGAAGATGCTACATCGTTATTGACCATCGTCCGATCATTTCTGCGTTCCACCAGAAGCTCGAGAAAGCCTACGTCGAAGAATCCGGCAGCTAGATATTATTAGCCAATTCGCCGATATGCACCATATGGCCGGCTTAGCAAACGTTACAGCTGATGCACTTTCACGCCTCGATTCCATCTGTGAACAACCCCGAAATATCGTATGCAAATCAAATTTATGCTGTAAACCCTATTACTCCTAATTTTATTACTACCTCATTCTTGTACTAATTATTGTTATCTCCTTTTAAATTATGAATTGACATTGACTTGTCATTGAAATTAACGCAGAATACGCACTTTGAAATAAGAGGACAGTATTGAAACTTACGTATAAGAGTGAGGAATTATATAATGAGTTATCCTAAAGCTAGTTTTGAGAGTTTTATTTGGGCGAATGATATTTGGAGGGTTTTCCGCACATCAATACTATCGTCGATTACACCCAAATAACGATAGCTCAAAACAGTGACGAAGATCTCGAAAACATGATGAAATATTCAGAAACGCAATCGAATTTGCTCAAATTAAAAAGTTTTTCAGTTCCGGACTGTGGCGAGCAGTTAATATGTGACACAACCACGTCACGAATCCGACCTTTCATCCCAAGACACTTTCGCCAGCATATCCTCGCAAAAACCAGCAATATATCCTATCCAGGCGTCCGAGCTACTTCACAAATGATTACGAGTAGATATTGTTGGCCTGGCATCCGAAACGGGTGTGCTGTCTTCGTTCGAAATTGTCTACAGTGTCAGAGATCTAAAATTCAACAACACGCTAGACCGACCCTTATAAAATATGAACCACCAAACGAACGATTCAGTCATATAAACATAACCTTCGTAGGCCCTTTTCCTTTATGTGAAGGACAGCGATATTGCCCAACCATCATTGACCGTTTTACTACGTTGGTCATTCCTCACATGTCAGCCGATTTAGTAGTAAAAGCTCTATTAGCGCAGTGGATTTGAAGATTTGGCGTACCTGCGTGAATAATATCTGATCGCGATCGTCAATTCGAGTCTTAAGTCTTTACAGAATTAATGAACGCAATCGGTGAAACAAATCTCCGTAGTACACCATACCAGCCCCAATCTAATGGCATCATCGAGAGAAGACACCAATCGCTTAAAGCTGCGAATTTTGTGTCATAACCCGGCAAAATGGGTGCAAAACCTGCCTCCAATTTTACTAGGACTTCGAGTAGCTTATAAACCAAAAAATGGCGTAATTGGTATGGAAGACCAATTACGTTTTAATGTTCTATGCAGACTGATCCGCTCATTTATTTTATTCTTCTTTTTTTATATTTACTGTGTGTTGCATTACAAGGTTAATGTGACAGTCCAAAAATCTGACTCACGTATTCTAAATATAAAGTCCCTTGTGATACCACCAAAGCAAGTCACATATTAAGCTTTGTTCTAAAATATGTATATAGTAATTATATGCAAAAAAGTGGAAATGAGTAAAAAATTTCTGGTCAGTCCCAGGTATACACTTAAGGGTTAAATGAATAAAAACCAACAGGTGTTTTGTTAACGATTGTTTTTATACAAGATAAGTTTCTCTCCGACGGAAAATATCAAGTTTTCCGAATGAATTTTATTTTTGATAGAAAAAATAAAACTCCTCAAATGAGTTTTATTTTCGACACAAAAAATAAGATTCATTTAAGGAGTTTTATTTTTGACTAAAAAATAAAACTCCTCATATCAGTTTTATATTATGATTTTAAATAAAGCTCTCTTTTTAAGAGTTTCATCCGACCCTTTATTTTTACGTTGAAAAATAACTGTTGAAGGTAGCGCTTTTTCATTTAAGTTACAAAATAACTGGTCGAAAATAACTTTTTCGATGTTACGATTCCTCTGAGTTTCAGGTGAGACCCCTCCAGCAGAAGGATTGCTGTGCATTACTGTTACATATATACATATATATATGTATATATACATATATATATATATATATATATATATGTATATGTATAATATATATATATATATATATATATATATATATATATATATATTAATCTATATATATATATATATATGTATATATACATATATATATATATATATATATATATATATATATTTATATATATATATATATATATATATATTTTTATATATATATGTATATATATATATATATATATATATATTAATATATATGTATATTTATATATGTATACATATATATATATATATATATATATATATATATATATATATTTTAATATATATATATATATATATATATATATATTAAAAGGTCTGGCCAGGTCTGGCAGGTACACCAGCTGAATTTACGAAAGTCGTCGACTCTATTGTAATCGCCAATGTAATCTAACCAAATCGGAATTTTTAAGGTCCGTTTATCTGATAAAATCAACAAACCTCGTGCAGCCGTCGAATTTGGCAAACAATTGCAGTTTTTCGGTTCGCTCTTGTTCACGGTCATTAATGACTACGCCACGCAAACGATCACAAAATCGATCTGCTTATGACAACGCGTCTGGAGACGGGTGCTGGTACCATAAAAAATATGGTCGTAATGTTCGAAAGTACCGCAGTCCCTGCCGAAACAGCAAGCGTCATGTGAACGTCACACCCACAGCTTCGTCGAGTTGACTTCGCCAGCGGGTGGAAGATTCGGACGAGAGATAGCTTACCAGAAGCAAAATATTTCGTCTTCAAATCAAGGACAAGAATACTAAAAAATTGTTTTTAATCGACAGGGGTGCCGACGTTTCAGTACTGCCATTGACCTCGAAGTCTGTTCAACTATCGTAACATTATTTGCCGCCAACGGCAGCTCGATTAAGGTAATCGATGAAAAACGTATAAAATTAGACCGTCACATATGCTGTGAGTTCCTTCGGTCGCTTGTAATCGCTGAAGTGACATCGCCTATCATCGGCTCCGATTTCATCAAATTTTACGACGAAATCTACGACTACTCACAAAATTG
The DNA here is from genome assembly GCA_963675445.1 of Linnaemya vulpina. Taxonomy (NCBI): domain Eukaryota; kingdom Metazoa; phylum Arthropoda; class Insecta; order Diptera; family Tachinidae; genus Linnaemya; species Linnaemya vulpina. Next base: position 78,652,286 of record OY776277.1, on the reverse strand, counting down.
AAACAACGATTGAACTCGTTTTTTTTCGCCCACGATGTTTGTCGCCGAAGAAACTTGTCGACATTTTTGAAAAATTTTCTGACGTCACCAAACTTTCACCTTATGGTTCAACGACGAAATCTACGATTACTCACAAAATTTAAACAACGGTCCAACTCCTTTTTCCCGCCCACGACGTTTGTTGCCGGAGAAACTTGCCGGCACAAAAGAAGAATTTGATCTTTTAATGAAAGCTGGGATTTGTAAACCATCTAACAGCAATTGGTCCTGTCCGTTCCACTTAGTGAAGAAAAATGAGGGTACTTGGAGGCCGTGCGTTCACTGTCGTGTCCTTACCGCTCAGACATTACAAGATCGTTATTCTTTGCCGTATTTAACATACTTCACTACAAACCTTCGAGGTAAGACAATTTTTCACCAGGTTTCGATTCATCCGGATTGCATTCCGAAAACAGCAATCACTACTCCATTCGGCCTTTACCAATAAAAATTAAAATTTTTCTGTCGCCTTGTCTTCAATTGAACAATATCGTCATGATTTGACCGAAGTATTTCAGCACCTTCAAGAAAACCATCTGGCCGTTAACGTAAAAAATGCGAATTCGAAAAAAAAGGATATCAGGTTTTTGGGCCACCTGGTGAATACCGACGGTATTTGCCTATTGCCTGAAAAGGTCGAAACTATATGTAAGTTTCCGAAACCGAAAGTGGCACAAAAGCTTAAAAGATTCATCGCTATGTTGAACTTTTACAGAAAACTCTTACATGTGATTTCGTGCCAAAGCGAATTACAAAAACTTATTGTCGGCAACAAAAAAAAAAAAAAACGACCGTACATCCATTACGTGGACTTGAGCCGCTGAAGCTGCATTTGACTGGTGTAAAATTGTGCTAACCAACGCAACACTTCTAGCGCACCTTGCTAGCAATGCTGAATTAGCACTGTACGTCGATGCTTCCGATACGACAGCGGGTAATCTTCAGCCCTTAGCATATTTAAAAAAAAAAATTATCAATACGCAGCAAAGAGTTGTCTCCAATGTACCAAGCCGTCTGTCACAGAGCGCTTCGCGCATATTAACATCGATATTGTTGGTCCGTTTCCATTATGCGAAGGGCAAAGGTATTGCATTACCATAATGGACCATTTTACTCGTTGGCCAGAAGCGGTCCCTATTCCTGATATGGCTGCCGAAACTATTGTAAAAGTTATGGTAGCTCAGTGGATATCTAGATCTGGGGTTCTGGCAAAAATAAATTTTAATCGTTGTCGGCAATTCGATTTTCGCCCATTTGGTGAATGTAATTGGAGCAACGCATCTACGTAGAACACCTCAGTCGGAGGGGAAAATTGAGAGGTGGGACCGATCCTTCAAAGCGGCAATCTTATGCCACAGTCCATCAAAGTGGATGCACCATTTTCCAATTAAACTGCTTGGACTTCGAGTGTCCTTCAAGCCTGATTTGAAAGCGGCGCCGGTGGAGTTAGTCTACGGCTCAACCTTAGCTATACCTGGAGAGTTTTTTCAAGAGAAGAGGATTTCTGGGAATGCCAGTAATTTTGTCTCTGAGTTTAGAACGGTCATGCAAAAACTGAAGCCTACCGACACATTTCATCACTCTTACCTCGAAATTTTGTTTCCAAAAATCTCCGAAATTCGACACACGTTTTCACCCGAAATGACTCCGTCAGACCTGCACTCACTCACCCGAACGACACACAGTGAACGATCGCCATGGTAAAAATGGAAAAAAATCCAAGCAGTTATGGTAGCTTAATGAACTTTTTTCCACATATCTCTCTTGGCCTACTATTTTCAAAAATGATTTAACATTTTTAGAAATCTTGTTACCTTTCCGATGCAGGGACAATTAAATACCAAAAATTCCCCCATATCAGTAATTATAATTTTTTTTTGAAAAATGATAAAGCGTGATAGTTTTTTATAAAATATAACCAATCTCTAATTATTTAGGTTTGCCATATACCTTTTTTGAGTTGATAATTATCTTAAACTTATTAGTATATTTATTTTTTAAAGTTTTGAAAATATTAATAACCATTGGTATTCAAATAACATATGAACAGTGTTGGCTTCGAGAAACAAGTTTAATGAAACGCAACTTTCAAAAGCGACAAAAAAGATCAAAACAGTTAAAGTAATTTATTACTACTTAAATTTTATTTTGTATAATTTTTATTCCGTATTTGTATGCTTTAAAACAATTTGTTCTAAAGAAATTCCTTTAAATAGTAAATGAAAACAATTTAATAATCGTTATTAAGCAATGGGATAATGAGAAAGAAGAGCAAAGAAAACATATATACATGTAGATATGTGAATATTTATAACATACATATTTGTGTGCAATTTAACATTAAGTAAATAGAAACAGTACAGGTAATATTCCCCTCTTTGTAAGCGAATTGTGGACCATTAGCTTGCCATCCTGTCTATTACCGACGTCTAGAACAGCTACCTTAGTTACGGGCCTATCCAATGTGGCTGTACTCTTTTTGACTTTAACAGGACGAATTTGACCATCATTTGCCTTAAGTTTACTTCTAGCAGGCAGCTTCTTATTATTTTTGAGACACGAAAATTCTTCGGCAAATTCGCTGGCTTGAGCATATTTAAGGGAAATATTCTTAGCTTTCTGTATGCGCTTGAAACACATGAGCTGCGGCTTTTCACCTGGGATTTTGGAATTCGATTTCTCCATGTAAAACACGAATTGAGAAAGAAGAATGTATGCCTTTCATCTCATAGATATTCAGGGCCGTTGAGCCACATATCGTCGTCAGAATTATAAATTTTTGTTGCTCGGTCTGCAGGATTTAATTTCGACGCTACACAATTTCATTGCGTCACATTAGTAGTTTCTAAGACATCTCTAACTCTATACACAATCAATGCTTTGAAATTTTTAGGATCCATTGAGAGCCATTTTAGAACAGTTTTCGAGTCGGACCAAACAAAATTTCTTCACAGCTGAGACGTGTAGCGCTTCGAATTTTTGACGTTAGTCTTGAACTAATTAAAGCAGCTTGAAGCTCTAACCTAGGGATCGATATTGGTTTTAAGGGAGTAACCTTCGATTTAGCAGCTACAATTCGCACTTCCACTTCATCATTATACTGGATTCTGAAATAGCTTACTGCAGTATATGCGTTTTCACCAGCATCGACAAACGTATGCAGCTGCACCTTGTTTGTTGTAGTTAAGAGTCTCGAGTAGCACCGAGGGATGATTACGGATGATATCCTAGCCAGATTGGATAATTATGAGGACCACTTCAGTAAAAGGTCTTTGGATAATTCGTCATCCTATTTTATTCCTGAGCGCCAAATATCTTGTAGGAGCATCTTGAGTCCAATCGTATAATTAGATACGAATCCTAAAGGATCGAAAATTTACATGAGGACTTGTAGAACCTCCCTCTTGGTAGGGATCACATGTGGCTGGAATACACCCCTTCGGAGCCTCGAGAATCTAGGATTATACTGGAAAATATCATTTTTGGACTCCCAATACATACCAAGTATTTTTTCTGTAGCCTTGAATGAGTTTGCGTTGTTGAGCCATCATCGCATAAATGTTTTCGTATACTTAGTCGCCCAATCTCTCATGTGGAATCCACCAGATTCATGTATTGTGCGTACTTGGATCGCTAGTTCTATCGCCTCTTCTTCGGTATCTACGCTGTCAATAAAATCGTCCATGTAGTGTTGAATTGCTTTAACAGCTCGTGGATACTGGTCACGAAATTCATCTGCATTCTTCTTTCGAATATAATGGGCTATACAGGGTGATACAGCTTATATGAAATGTTAGGGCCTTCATTACGTATTCACATGGCTTATTGTTGTCGTCATTTTCGAACCACAAAAAACATTGAGTATGCATGTCCTCGTCTCTAACTTTAATTCGATGAAACATTTCTGCTATATCGCCACATATGGCGATTTGACCCACACTAAATTCTACTAGAATGTTGAAAAGTGACTTAAGTAAGTCAGGGCCACAAATAATAAAGTAATTTAAGCACTTGTTATGTGACTTTGCTGCTGCATCCCAGACCAGACGAACTTTTCCAGGTTTATTCGGATTAAGGGCGATATACGATACCTCATACGATGACCTTTCTGCTTCTTGCGCCTGTCTAGCGTATACTTTAGAAACTAGTTTGTCTATTTCCACTTGCATAGTCTGCCGTAGTTGCGGATCTTTGACAAACTTCTTTTGAAGATACTTTAAGCGATGGCTTGCAACTTGATAGCTCTCTGGCAATATAGGGGCATCATATTTCCACAGTAGATCAACTTCTTATTGACTATTCCTCTTGATGGCTGTAGTTTCAAGTATTTTCATTGCTCTGTTGTTTTTGGGCGACAAAATGACCTTCATTTTCGGGGAATCTAAGTTGAAATATTCTTTGACCTCATCGTGTAAGACCCTATATTGATTTTTGCACTCACAAGTATGGATGTTCAAGTACGAAGCCTGGCTTTGATCGGAGCCACTACTCTGAAGGGTCCATTCCAATCGAGTTTTTGTTGCAATGAGCTGATCTGGACCTCCTTCCTTTATCTTCAGCGGAACTGCAACTCTCCAGTTATTAAGTCCAATTAGGACTATGGGCTTAGCGTTACTGTACGATTGGACTGGCAAACCTTTGAGATACGGATAGATTTTCACGATGTCATCAAATTTAATTGACTTTATGGGTGGACAGAGATTGCTCACAGTGCGAACATCGTGAAGTGTATATCTACTATCATAGTTGGTACCGGATACCTCAATATTAATTTTGACAGAATTTCTTTCGGATCGTGTAGTATTACCGGTCCATCGTAGAGCTAGGGGTTCTTTTTCACCAGAGAGTCCCAATTTATTAAATATATTTTGCTCCATTAGGGTCACCGATGAGCCTTCATCTAAAACGGCAAACGTTTCCAAAGCAGCACCATTGTAATTTATACGAATCGGGAATATTCTAAAGCAGGGTTTATTATTGCAGTTGTTGTGTGCATTCACGCTTCCACTGGGAGCAGATGTTGCTACTTGAACTGGGTTTGGATAAGGCGACTTAATATATTTGTGCAACAAAGGATGGTGTTTTGCATTACAATTTGCAATATCACAAAGTTTTTTCGAAAAACACTTTCGTGGATGAGCATTCAAACACTGGCGGCAGAACTTATTTTCTCTCACCAAATCCCAATTTGAATCTAAATTTAACGATTGGAACTCACCACAATTTTGAACCTTGTGTCCCTCACTCGTATAACAAACGCAAAACAATTTCCTGATAGGGGAATGTTCTGAATGAGTGTTGACTGATGCACCTTTTTTGAACCGATAGGGGAAACGACCTGGCTAGCAGCAGATGCTATATTGTACATCCAGTCGCTGAAGGATTTCACCACAGGAATCCTAACGTCTTTTGTATGCATTGCCCAATTCATTTTGTGATTGTTGGGCAATTTATCGACCAAAGTGTTTACCAGCAACGGGTTTTTTAAGTAGGCCATCAAACTACATATTTCCATTGTTGAGCAAATATTACGAGTAGTAAGTACATATTCAGTAATACTATCGAGTCTATCCTTGAGTGGCGGCATCCTGGTTGCCTTTTCAATCATACTATCAAGAATATGCTCTGGACGACCAAAACACATCTCCAAAGTCTGGATAATCTCATTTACCATGGATGGGATGAGAAGTTTACTATTCACGAGCTCCTTTGCTCGGCCCTGGAGGCATGACTGCAAGCGCATTAAATTCTCACCATCAGTATATCCAGAGATTTTCGTACTATTTTTGTAGTTGCCAATAAATAGGAGCTAGTCCTCAGGATTACCATCGAAATTCGGTATCGAATTCAGTTGGCTGGGAAGAACTCTGGTTAATAAAGTAATTACAATTTTGAGACATATCACATTTGGATAGGATACTATATTTTTTCTCTAAATACCTCCTCTGCAATTCTTTCTCCTCTTCCAGCATCTGCAACTGTAGTTTTTGTGTGTGAACCGATAGAGAACCACTTGACACTACCTTAGCTGGGGCCATTACTTGCTCACCATCAATACCTGAGTTGGAACACCCAAATTGTTGTTGTGCTTTTCTATATGCACCATTTCCATGGACAACGTTAGGTTGAGGTTGCTGAGCATATACCCCTTCCTATGGACCATGCACATCTGAAAAGGGCTTTGGTATATGGCTAGCTAGTGATGAGGCTGCTTATAAGCTCGCACTGAATTCTGCTATGACATTAACTGATGGCAGTGTATTCGTTCCTGTTGTTGAGACACTATTTTTAATAGCAACGGGCTGATTTTTACAGCATGAGCAATTTCAGCTCACGTTGGCGACATCGCACTCCAACACACTCGAAATGGAACCACTTGTCACACTGCACCATACGTTCCGTGTCTTTTAAATCGACCTTGTTGCCATTAAAATCTTTTTGGGCCATTATTTTTTATTAGAATCGCGGTTTTAATAATATCGGTTCACAAACACTTGTTGTTCCTTTATTTATAAAATAAAAATTGTTTTAAAGAACTGTTGGCTTCGAGAAAAAAGTTTAATGAAACGCAACTTTCAAGAGCGAAAAAAAGAACAAAACAGTTAAAGTAATTTATTACTACTTAAATTTTATTATGTATAATTTTTATCCATATTCGTACGCTTTAAAACAATTTGTTTTTCACTCGCTCGTTTCTCTTATTAAAAAAGTTCTTAATAATCTAAAGAAATTCTTTTATACAGTAAATAAAAACAATTTAAAAACCGCTATTAAGCAATTGGGCAATGAGAAAGAAGAGCAAAGCAAACATATATACATGTAGATATGTGAATATTTATAACATACATATTTTTGTGCATTTTAACATTAAGTAAATAGAAACAGTACAGATTTTTAAACAACGTTAGGGTGGCGGCGGTAACAAATAGTGTTACATTATTATTTAATATAAAGACATATTTATATAAAGATTAATAATAAAGTAACTAACAAACCCAAATAAAATAAAAATTGTAAGCGATTTCTTATTAGACTTCACTTTATCAACTGTTAATCCGATCTCAGATTCAAATTTATTTTGTTGTTTTTCTTTCATTGTACAGTGTTTTCCTATCGTTCCTAACTTGCCAAGTTTTAGAAGGCAATCGATACGCAATGCACTCAAAGCATCAGCAAACAATGTAAAGTGGAAATTCCATATCTATAATGGTCTTCGTTGGGAGAATAAGTAATGCTAAGTTAGTTCCTATCTTTAGGTTAAGCTTGTCATGTATGGCACTTCGACCCCGACTCTTTGACAGTTTTCGCTTAAATACGTAATTATGTTAATAAACATCGTGTCCAAATATGTGAGAATAAAGTTTTATGCGTTAGAGTCATCCTACTTGCTATTCTTTGGTTTAAAACATAGCCCACTGTTATCATACATTATCAAACATTAAAAATACCAACTGATAATTATCATACATTATCAAACATTAAAAATACCAACTGATAATTTTAATAAAAATATCAAATATGGATGATATTTAAAATCATAATATTTCAAAAGTTGGCATATAAGCACCTAAACCTTTTTATATATATTTTAGTATATATAACAAAAAATAAGATTATTGAAGCATAAAAGTAGTTTTGTGATGTGCCTAGTTTTTTGGGTCCATCGAAGTTGACTATTTTTTTTTCTTTCAAAGTACACATTTTTGCTTAAAACTTCACAATATTTCTTACAGTGTTATTATAAATATTTTAATTTTAGGATTTTTTTCATTCTTTCTGCTACATTTCTGAATAGAACAAATATACTTATATGAATTTTTATTGAAAAATTAATTTTTTATATTAATTTTTCTAAACTCATTTTTTATTACATAACAAGTTATCAAAAAATTATCAAAAGGATACGAATTTAAAGCCGTGTAACTTCTTATATGTGTAACACATATGAAAACCCAAACCATCTCTGGAATCGTGGGAGTGTCCATTCCATATGTATTTTATTGATAAACTTGAAATTTTCTTTACTGTGCGAAGGTCCGTTTTTAGTATTAAAACGTGATTGAAAACTTTATACCGTTTTGGCTCGAGGTCGTAAATGCAATATTAGTGTCGATCGGTTAAAACCTGCCTTTGTCCCTAACTGATTTCAACTCTACGTTACCGAATGTACCTGCTTCGTCTGCACGTTCCTAATGAACAACAGAGAGTTCCTAATGAAATTGATCTCAACCCTACATCAACCGATTCCAGCTCAGCTGTCAGTTTTTCACCCGAAGTGCTGCAACGAAAAACTACTTCAAGTGGTAGAAGAGTAACAGTCCTTCTAAAGTTCAGGTAAACCTCCTCCAGCGGGGGGAATGATACCGGACCTAGTTACCGTGTACCGATTTGTTCTACTTTTGTTAAACACTTTTCAACCACCATCTTGGATGCTTCCAGTCATTTCTATTCTTTTTTTGTTGCTCGAATTGAGAAAACATGCGTTAAGCATTAATTGTGGTATATATAATTTAAATAAAAACTTAGTTACTAAAATAAAGTTAGCACCAAAGTAATTTTATTGTTTAATAATACTAATCACAATAATAATGTCGCTTTTTAATTAGTTTTATATCATTTCTTCACCTTTAGTACAAATTGCATCTAGTTAATGATAAGAATATAATTAAAAACTAAAATAAACAGTTAAGTCAGATAATTATCTCATATTTTAAAACACCAAGAATCCTTTAAAATGTTTTAACTGGCACCTTGCCGTGCACTCATCAATGTTACATCCTAGAATTAGAGCCAAAGAAAGAACTTTCGTCAGAGTTTTCCGTACTTTAACCTTTATACTTTAGCTATCCATAGGTACATTCATTTTATATGCGCCTTAGGTCAACTCATATGAGTCTAGCATATGACCAACCAGCTTACAGCTAACTCATGACGCACTCTCATTGAATAGATAATAAAATACCTCAAAATGAGCTAGTTTTGGTTAGCTCAAAATTGATGCAAAGTGAGTGCTCTCATACATAGAACATTACATGTTAAAAATGATCCAGGGTTAGTATAGAAAATTATTCAACTGTCACCTCTAGCTCATTTATGATCAACCATAACCTCAAATACCGACAGGGATATACACGAGATGTACACAAGTATAGGCATAGTTATACATAAGCACAAGGTGTACACAACGGAAGGTGTACACAACGAAAGAAAGGCGATTTCTATAGTGTATTCAAGGTGTACATTGTATTGAAGGTGTCCATTAAAATTTTTTTACATTTCTCAGAAATCTGATGCAAACATATATATGAACCCAACGGTTCGGTATTATTATATATTCTGAATTTATGTCACATCGTTAATTAAAGCTAAGGGAATCTCATCCAAAGTGGGACAAATAATTTCATAGGCACGCATTGCCTAAAGCAGAGCTCAAATTTTGTAGTTTTCAAGACGTATATAATAAATACTCATCCCAAATCTTAGCTGTAATAAACAGACAAATATCGGCAGCTACAAATAGTCCAGAACCGTAGCGGTCTCTACCAAGTCTATTACATATCGAAAACTGGTACTATTGAAACTGGTCTAAACATGTGTATATCTTTCGGTAAAGTAAAGGTTTATGTATTTTCAAAATGTTTAAATATTCATATCTCGTATTTTCTATAGGTTGCACAGAACTCCAGGTAACATGTCGTTTTTGCATATAACCATTTCTAGTGTTATATAATCGTAGCCTAAACGTTTATATAGAGATAAGTTATTCTAAAGAGCTTCTACCTCATTGTTACATATTTCTATGAAATTTAAACTTATTTCCACTTTCAGAGTTCTAAAGACTTAATGTTATCGTCTGGATGCGTTACGATATCAGGTTTTCAAATGTACTAACAAAATGGTTATAAACCGTGTTGCGTCTAACATTCTGCAAAGAAATCTCTAATATATTTGAGAATTTCTTCCAAGTTTGTTATTTATAATAGCTGTGTTTTATTATACTGTTTTATTTAACTTACTTTCTTGTTTGTTTGTAATTCCGTTAAAATTTGCCAACTCATATTTGACCCACTTCCTCTAAACCGATTTAGCTCAAATTTGAACCACAGGTCAATCTTGGATGGCAATACAATATATTGTTATCATTAAGGTTGCATACATTTGGGTTATGGTATTTTACGTGTTTCTATTAGGATGGCCAAAAATTTCACTTTACGCTTAATAATACAATGTACTTGTATCACTAGGGAAGCCCATATTTTCATTTGCGTTACCAGTATTTCTATTAGGGTTCTCCAATATAAAATGTCTTTGTTTGTAAATTAAAAACTGCCAACTCATTTTTGACCCATGATAATACAATATATTTTTGTCATTTGGGTTTCCCATATACTCATTAGGATTTCTACTATTTCAGAACTAATTTTTATTAGGGTAACTTACATTTTAAATATTTCTTCTTAATTTTATCATTCGAGAAACTACATCAGCATAAAAAGCTAAAAAACAAATATATAATAAAAAAAAATTAAGATATAATGTTTTATATTAAAATTTACCAAGAACTAGAAAATAATAATTTTTTGTTCTCTAATAATCTAATTAAAAATGTATGTAAGTCTGATATAATTTCAAAGCATAGGTTGTTCTACAAAAAAGTGAGCCATTGGACTAATAACATAGAGGAACACTATTCAAGCTGAATGGTATGATATATGAAAGGTAGAAATCAAGATTTGGGGCCTAAATATTTTATGTTACTTGTTCAATGGCTCGCTGTTTTATGGAACAACCAATACTATTGCATGATTAAGAAGAGCGAAGAGTGTACAGTCGCAACATTGGGCATAATAGGTCCGTACTAGCAAAGAATATACACTGCAAGAAGATGCATGTCGAACAAAGAATGCAATAAAATTAAAAAATTTGTATAAGGGAAAAAACGAAGAAAAAAAAACAACCACGAAAAAATTTATATGCGGGAAGTATCATTAATACCCTCATCGAATATCTTACAAAAAACATATGTAAACTTGTTTAAAGTTCTTTAGAAAAAATTCTATTTTCATTTTAAAACATTGTTAATGATTGAGCTACAATATTTTTAATTATTGTCAGCTTTTAAAAGGGATAAGGAATATTTTATGTTCGTGTGCAATTCTTTATTTGGAGTACAACGTCTTCGATCTCAGTTATTGTAACCAAGGGAAAGTCTAAAGACTCGCTAGGTGGGCTGTGCTCCCAAGGTGTTGCCTCCTGATGGGGGAGGAGGTGGTCTACAATTCCCTTCAGGATTGGCTCTTCACTCGGATGCGATGGGCCTAGGCATTTAATTTCTTGGTGACCAGCTTATTTGCAAGACCCTAAGGATTACTATCTTATCCCTATATATTTTTTGGTGTGCACTATTTTCTAAGCTACCTTGAGTTCTTGTATATTGCCTTCTGGTACAAATACAATCAGCCCTCAAGCTAGCAATATCATTATTCCACCAATAAACCGGATCTTTTCCGCTTCACCATAGATGCACCACACGACCGCGTTATATTGTTTACCAACTGTACTGCCATATTTTTAGTCCATACCCTCCATATAGATGGCAAATACATCCTTATCAAAGGTATTTAATTTCTATCGCGTTGAATTTCATGCCTGGAGGGTCACATGGCGTATATCATCCTGCACATCTATGATAATGGCACTGTGATAGCTGTGAGTACAAAGATCAGCTACTCTCCAGCTTACACGGTTTATGATGGTATTACTGGCAAACGTAATGTCAATAATGGAACTACCATTTGCTCTTCTGAAGGTTTCCTCATCTCCAGACTTTAAGAGTGTAATACTCAGTGCAAAAATGGCTTCCAATAGAACCTATCCTCTTAGATTTGTCGAGGGACAACCCTATTCAACACCCCACGCATTGAAATATGCTATTATAATATGACACCTGGCCGCAGCGTCCATCACTATGTTGTCTATAATAACATGAAAGTCCTCAATAGAATACCTAGGTAGAATATAGCAGCTATACGAACATATGCCAGAGACAGTGGCCCACGTGTACCCAGGTTGTGGTGCTGATTTTTCCCTCAATGTTAGTGAACCGGCAGTCCATCTAGCCAATGTATCTGTATTATCAGCAACCCAATTTGCGGATACAATCTTTTTATATGACTCACGAAGTACAGCAACGTCTATGTTTAAATCTCGTACGCCTTGGTTAAGCAACTCCGGTGACATTGTCAGCATTTGTGTTTGCTCCCATGCAAGACGGTTTATTGAAACATGTTCCAATCCTATGACCAGTTTACCCAAACCGCAAGCAATTCATAGATAGATCTGGGCCCTTAAAATTACTCGCCCTATGTCCATAGTCGATACAGTTGTAGCACCTTTTCGGTGCCAATTTTTCCCGTATTCGACATACGTCCCAGCCGATGAGTATTATAGACATCTTTAGAACACGTCTAGCTAGACTAGCACTCAGGCCAATAGTGGCACCTTGTGTGCCTTCATACGATTTCCTCACCGATTTAACTGCACTCATCTGCAGTGCTTTAAAATCATTAGATTTACTAATTATGGCATCATAGATGTCCTCCTATGTCCCTAATTTCAATTCTGACCGCTTCCACTATCGACCTGAACTGATGCATATTCTGGTGACCAGGTCTATTTAGCTCTAGCAGCAGTTCACCTTTCTCAGTTTTCCGAATGCCTTTTACATTCTCCTTGACATAAACAAGCATAGGGTCTTTCTTCACTTGCCTGAAAATATCAGCATAAGAAGCGCTCCCACACGATTGAATAACCAGGGTATCTGGACGTGACGCCTGTTTATTCTTTACCCTATTTCTATTTTCCCAATTTTTTATTCTGTGACGGCCCAGGTTATTTGCTACTTGGGTTCGGCATAGCAGCACTATTCTCTACCGCTGGTCTTACAGAACCAATTTCATTACTTATGACATCATTTATTGAGTTCTTCCTGTTCTTCTTAGCCTTATTTCCCTTTGGCCCAAGGGTCACACCTGAAGGGGCAAGGTGAAATGGTTTTACAATATCCCCTGTCTTTTTCTGCTTGTTGTAATGCGCTTTGCTCTTACTAGAAGTTCCACTGCTTAGCTCATCTGACATTTGCATATACAACACTTGTATTTCTCGAGATATCGAAACTATATCTTTGTGAACATTTGATCTTGTCTGGAGAAATTCAAAAAGCTTCGCTATCTTTCCTCCTAGTTGTAAGACAATATATATCAGGGATGCCTAGCTCATGAAATAATTGTTTGGAGAGAACTCAAAAATATTCTTATGCTCTTTCATTTAGTCGTTGAGAAGTGTACATGTTTAGCGAATGCTTTGTTGCTTTTTTTCAGGTTTACTCTCAAAAAATGTTGTGCGGCCATTCAATGAAATGTCAATGCTCTTTCATTTAGTCCCCAGTGAAAAAGCGATGAATGCGAATGCGTAGTGGCTGTTTTTATTTTTTATTATTATATGATTAGAATCGTTTATATAAGAATCACGATTGCAATCTTTTATTTTTCGAGAATTTTTTTTTTTCTTATAATGAATTATACAAACAAGTTGTTTTGTTTTTGGTAAACAATATTTATGCACAATAGAATTGCGTATTTTGATTTAAAATTTAAAAAATTAAGTTGAATTATTTTATTTAAAAATATGTACATACATATATTAATATGTTTGCTTCTTAATATCAATATCATTTTTCTCTTTTTCAATCTCTTACTAACATTATAATTTGGCTGTAAATATATACATTCTCTCAATTTGTTATTTTTCTGTTACTCACTAATCCACAAGAAAAAATTTTTTGGGCATCACTAATATATATATATATATATATATATATATATAAATATATATATATATATATATATATATATACATATATATGTATATATATGTATATATATATATATATATATATATATATATATATGTATATATATATATATATATATATATATATATATACATATATATATATATATATATATATATATATATATACATATATATATATAAATATATATGTATATATATATATATATTTATATATATATATATATATATATATATATATATATGTATATGTATATATATATATATATATATATATATATATATATGTATATATATATATATATATATATATATATATATATATATATATGTATATATATATATATATATATATATATATATAAATATATATAGCTAGCATTTGGAAGATTGTTTTATAAAAAATCACCAAACTGAGTCTTCCTCCAGTACTTTTGACGATTAAAAACTGATTAATCACTTGCGCGCTTAGAAAAAGACTCGAAAATGATTCGATCTAATGCTTAAAAAGTAATTTATTGGAAATACAATAACAAAACATACAATCGAAATGCAATCGCAAATGGATGATAAAGCTGTTTGAAATATGACTGTTTGTAAGTTATTTATGAATAATATTTTTCTTATCTAACTAGCTTTGAAGGAAGCGTAAAATATTATAATATTGTAAATTTTAGTTTATTAATATCAGTGATTTCGAGGTGTAAAATTTAAATATAAAATCATAATTTTAAAAGCTTTTAAAATTTGATAAAAGTAGATACATACATATATAAAAATAAATTCAATTTTATGAAAAATGTTTTCCAAATAAAAAATTTTTTTATAATGTCAGCCAAGACAAGTGCGGAAAGGATTTATTTAAATTAATTATTAGAGGTAGGTACACGTCCAACAAGGAAAGTATCCCGAGAATAAAAATTATATGGATACGAATATTTTTCTTCATCAAACCTATTTTTTGGAATAACTAAAATCTTAGATAATTTCCGGGGCCACTTTTAAACCCTTAAAATTGAAATTGAGTAACTAAGAAAAATACGTGTCCATTTAGTTTGTATTCTCTACAATATATCTAAGTTTTATTAAGATCTGACAGTTAGTATCGGGATACTAAAAATTAATTAATATCTTTCATCTTAGCTATTTCCTATCACAAATTCAAAGGCACAGAGAAAGAAGGACCGGATAATTAAAAGAAAACATCCACAATAAGTTTCATTTATAAAATATTGTCATAAATTTTTGAAAATTGTGAATTATTTTTTATATTTTAAAATGGATTAATTATATTATTGTAAGTGTGATTCACAATTCTTTGGAAAGTTCGTATAGTGTGTAATAACAACACAAAAAAAGTCGGGAAAAGTTTACACACCCGGTATGCATATTTTACAGTTACATATTTTATTAACTCATTTTAATTTTTATATTTATTGTTTTTGACAAAAATAGTCTATATACTCTCTATATATTTTTATACTTGTGTTTTTCAAACAAAGGGATTGCAAATAAAAAACAAATTATACAAAATTTCCGATTAATTATGAATACCACTGTTATATTATTTTATAAATTTAATTCCTGTTTTTACTGTAATGTTTTTTACTAAACATGTTTATATTATTATTTTTTATATAATAATCACTTAATTTATATATCATTTATTACAAAATTTAAAAATACTTAAATTTATTATATAATATCATAATTTCATTTTAATAAACTGAAGTAATTCATAATATAAATAGAAAAATATCTCTTTCTGTAATCTGACTGAAAAAAGAGTAAAAAAACAAATAGGAAAAACGACCAACAAACGACTCATAAATGATCCGCAAAAGATTAGAAATAGGACTGAAAAGCGAGTCTCAAAAGACTCTTCGACAATAAGGAATACGACTCGAAAAAGACTCGCAAATGATTAAAAATACGAGTCATAAATGAGTCGAAACTGATCAGAAAAGCGGGTCACGAAAGACTCCTCAAGAAGAGTCGCGGGTAGGATACAGTTTTCTCCCGAAAAAAAATCATTTACGATCAGAAAATGAGCTCATATATGCTTATTTTAATCGCGCAGAGGAGTCATAAATGACTCGAATATGATCAATTTTTTCATAAAATGCTTGCAGGATATATATATATATATATATATATATATATATATGTATGTATATATATATATATATATATATATATATATATATATATATATGTCATACCATATATAGATATATAATGCCATAAAACTGTTTATATTGTTTATTGTTGTCTTGTTTGTTATCTAATGTGGGTTTTTAGGATTTTATAAGGGATTTGATCAATACTGTTAGGAAACTATTACATTTAAGAATGTAAGTAATTTTTTAAATATATTTTGTATGAACTTGTTTATCGCTAATGTCTAATACGATTTGCAAAAAACTCTGTATTTATGATTTGTGGGTTTGGTTGTGTAGTATTAATGTTCATTATTCTACCGGATGACAATTTTTTTGCATACCAGTCGAATATTATTTTATTTCCAAATTTATGTAATTCCGCGTCAAGATAAGTTTATTCGCAGTTGTTTTTCAATCTCAATGGTAAATTTAATCTTTGGATGGAAGTTGTTGAGTGTTTCTAGTATTTTATCCCTGTGGTCAATGAATATAATGGCTAGGATATCATCTACATATTTTGCTATGTATTTAATAGGACTGTTTTGGAGTTGTAATTCAGCTACTGCTACGTCTAGTAATCTGTCTAATATGACATCTGCAATTGTGGGTGAAGGAGGGTTTCCCATTGGCATGCCGAAGATACGACTATCTTCGTCATTCTCGTACATGAAGTAGTTGTTGTCGTATAGGCATAATTTCAGGATTTCTAAAAACTCTGAACGTGGAATTGATGTGTTTTCTTTAATATAGTCCCATTTATTATTTATGTTGCGTAAGGCTGTACTTATTGGAATGTTAGTGAAAACAGAAATAACGTGAAATGAAATTATCAAATAACTTACGCGTCAGTTATAACATTGTAATCACACAACATCTGTTATTTTAAACTTTTTTTGTGTGTTTGAAACAGAAATTTTCAAATAACAAAGAAAAAAACCTTTTAATGTAATATTTTATATATGTACTATATAAAAACAAGTGATATAACATATAAAAAATATTTCAATGTAATGTTTTTTATATGTACTATATAAAAGCAAGTGATATAACATATAAAAAATCTTTTGATGTAATATTTTATATATGAAATATATAAAAGCAAGTGTCAATATACTGTAAAAAATAGTTGATATATCTTTTTTTTTTTATACAAAAACAAAACAAACAAAAAATTCACGAAACGTACTTCGGGACAAATATGAAATAAAAATTGCATATTTATTTACATAGAACACGGTAGGCCGGTAGCTAACATATTACTTCCAGGAACAATAGAAAGAAAATTTGGCTATCTGTAAATTATAGTAGGCAACTGACGTTGTTTGTTTTTTTTGCTAACTAAAACTATTTTATAACTTAGCAAGTACAAAATTGTTATTTAAAATTATATGTAATGCCAGACGTACGTTAGTTAAGGGTATTAACTATTTGGTAAAAAAATAAAACGTTCCATACGACTATAACATAAAAAAAATTAAATAAAAATTAAAAATTTTAAAGCAAACGTAAAAAATAGTCAAATATTGAACTTTGAGGTGCCATAAGTCAGCCATTTCTTGTCTCATAGGAATTTGAAGCATATCGACGTAAAAGCATTACCTTTTCAACGATATGCGGGTTCTTTCGATCGAACTTTTCGGTTGGGCTCCACAAGGGTTTGAGTGGGACCATACATCGAAAAACACAAAAGTACCGTTATCTAAAAACGGTGCTTAGGAAAAAATTAGAGCGTTTTTCGTATTCAGGGGGTCCCAATTAACTTATCTAGGCATGTGGTGTTCTTGATATATATTGGCTGTAAACTAGTGTAATTAATATTATTGGAAACATTTTAGAAATATAAAACAAATCAAGAACAGATGCTAATATTCAGATTTTATGCTGAGAAGAGAGTCATTCATTTATAATTCATACCCGCTTGTCCACGGATACATTACATAAGTCATTATTTCAATATGCACAAAGCAATGACCTAAACTTATTTCGCAATACCTACGCAGTGCGTTTGAGTGACGAATTTAACATGGAGATGTCATTGGAAGTATACAACATTCCGTGAACAAAAACAGTCACGAATATTCATCATAGCTTTCATTCACAAAAATACCATGATGAAAAGAACACTGAAGCCGGGTGAACTACCACGTAGCTATTGAATAATAAACGTTTTCGTTATTGTTGGATAATAAACTACTTTCTAAATGCTAAGTTATGATATATTAAAAATGTCTTTAATGGTTTATTATTTATATAATGTTGTATATTTTAATTTACAGCGCTTACATTATTTTATATAAAACTAACATTAAAAATATAACAAAAACTTTAATTCATATAGAAACAAAAATAAAACATATTATAGAACTAAATGTACAAAAAAAAAACTTAAATTTATATGTTAATTCCCATCTACATTGAAATCTTAGCTTTTCTCTGCAGCGAAATGTTTTTAAAGATGCGCCTTTTCTGGATTTGCACGGCTTTTCTAATGTGTTCATCCGCTGGCCCAACACTGTTAATATTGGTCATTGAGACCGCTTCTGAAATGGTTAAAATTTTGTTGTCAATTTACATTCAGTCGAAATATTAAGTGTTTTTTAAAATTTTGTGTGTTCTTTAAAGCTCTTCTTGGTCATAATGACATCGCCACCCAAAATACGTCTTAAATTCTTTTGCACACCGGCAGATTCAAGTATGCACCTCATTGCTTTAATCTAAAAAAATATAAGTGGAAACACTACGTATATCAACTTTAATAATGAAAGAACAAATAATCTTACACATTGTTTCACTTTCGTTACCTTTATTTTATAAAACAAAAAGACCTCTAATATATTTAAAAATTCACTTTTCTCCACGAAAAACTAAACAAACGATATATTTTATTTAACAATTTTCAACTTCACACTTGTTGATCAAAACACAGAATAACAATTTGTCAACCCCCGATTGATGCGGATACGTCAATAAGGTTATCGTTGAGCGACAAGAACAAAACAAATAATTGTCGTGTTTCACTTCGGTTGTGCTTCGGCTAGAAAACTATTGTACACATTTTGCTTTTCAACGTAAACAATTGAAAGAATATAACATAAAAAGAATTTTGCTCGCTTGCTTACATACGTTGAACGAATTCATACATTATATTAGTGCACCAAGTGAGTAGTACTTAGTAAGAATTTATTACAGAAAGACAGTCTATAGCAGTCTTGCCGAAATAGCGGGTACCTATGTACATACATATGTGTGTAGGAAAAGTTTAAAATTATATTAGCATGCTGATAGGCATGTACCCTGTAGGAATGTGAGCTAACCATAAGCTAACTTATGGTCGACCAGAAATGAGTTAGGGGTGACTCACGACTGACTCATTTGCTATGCTAACGCTGCATCAGTTTTAACATGTAATGTCCTAGGGAATGAGTGCACTCGCTTTGCATCAGTTTTCGACTAACCATAAGCTAGCTCATTTTGAGTTAGCTTATGGTTAGTCGATTCTTGACTAACCACAAGCTAGCTCATTTTGAGTTAGCTTATGGTTAGTCGATTCAATACCGTGCGTCATAAAATGAAATGCGCATATAAAATGAAAGTGCCTATTGCTAACTAAACTATTGCTTCATTTTAATAAAAAAGTTGATTTTTTTTTTATAAAAAAAATATATTTATTGAATTTTATTTAAAACAATATTCTTATTTAAAAATACTTACTAATAGTATTAAAAATGTCGCCTTTTAAATATTTTATTGCATTTCTTAATGCTTTTTCTGGATCTTCTGCACCGTTAATACGCATTGCATCTAGTTAATGATAAGAAATTAATTGATATCTAAAATAATTCGTTAAGTCATATAATTATCTCACCTTTTAAAGCACCAATAATCCTTTTAAACTGGCAGCTTGCCATGTAGTCCATCAATGTTACATCTCATATTTAGATCTAATGAAAAAATTTTTGTCAGAGATTTCCGTAGTTTCACCTTTCAATAATGATGACATACAACAAATCTGAAATTATTTATAGATTATATCATTATTTATTTTTATTTTAAATCGAAAAAGACTTACATAGATTGAACCTCTAGCCACCGATGACAAAACGTAACTGACGAAATAACAAGTTTTTTTCTTTTGTTTTGTTTCTGAGCGTAAAGAGATTTTTTTACTCTCTTGTGCAAAAACGGTAAATTTCCCTTGATGGGTATTTAACATGCATAAAAATATAAATGTTTGTTGTTTTCTTTGAACATTATGTTACAAAGAGCAACGACAACTGGTTCACTTCTGCATCAGGTTTTAGCTAGCTTATGGCTAGTCTCAAATGAGTTAGTTAATTATAAACCATATTATGAGCTAGCTCACAAATTTCCTTCAGGGTATATATACATATACACACATTTGAATAAATTTATTTGTACGTGTATTTACACATGTCGACAAAATTTTTTAACTTGTTATATTAATCAAATATATATATGTATGTATGTATATTAAATTGAAAATATATAATAACAATTAGTTTTGTTGATTGCATTTTGGAGATGTGTACACAGAGAAAACAGTACCTAATAAATACCTAATAAAATAGAACAAAATTCATAAGATTTTTCTATGGTTTTTCTTTAAGAAGAAATTCTTATTGTTTTAATAAGGAAAACCTAATTGAAAATATCAAGAAGAAAACTTATGGTTTTTACTAGGTAATCTTGTTTTTTTTCAAAAAGAGTTTCTTCTTGATTTTATTAGGTTTTCTTTTTGTTCTTTTCAAAAAGATTTTCTTCTTGATTTTATGAGTCTATCTTCCTCTTTTTTAAAAACACTTCTTAAGTTAGTTTGACATTATGGATTTTTATTAATGAATTCACTTATAAGTATTTACAATAATATTATATAAAAATAAATAATATAAAAAATAATAATTCTATAGAAACTAATACAGTACTCAGTTAGTAAAAATATAATAAAAAAATTTTTGAAGTACATAATATAATATAATTATGAAAAATATCAAAATTGTCAACCCTTACAAGTTCATAACCTGAGAAATCATTGAATATTCGTCAAAGAACTGGAATTTTGTATATCATCAATTCTAGTTTTCCTCTAGAAAGAAATTACCTGATCACGTGAACTGCAATTGTGCTGCAACCAGCATTTTTGATCGAAATGATAATTTTTGAGAGAGAACGATAAATGTATAAAGATTGTAACGTGACGTTACAATTAATTCTAAACCATAAGGAACCTAAATAATACACACTGCACATGTGATAACAAGCTGTATATCTACAATACGCATTACATACACCTCATCACATACATGCACAACATACACTGCATGTCACACACACCGCATATAATATACACATTGCCTACAAAACCAGATTCATGCAAAAATCATAATACACACACAGCATGACATACACACAGCGTGTGATACACAAGCTTTATGAATAAAACAATAAATATCACACTGTTCACTGGGCTAACCAAAAATTGAAAGACCTCTCATTCGCTTGGCAATGAGTTGGAATACGATTTTTTCCTGTAGTGCATGTGTATATTACAGGACGTCGGAAATAGTATCACCGTAGTTAGCCGAGAGATATTCGAAAAATTTATATCGTTCGTATTATTATTAGTTTATTTAGTCGAGCAATATCCGAAGAATTTATATCGTTCGTAATATTATCTTATTTAGTCGGGCGATATCCGAAGAGTTTATCCGACTATCATTATTGTCGTAGTTAGCATTTATATCATTCGTACTATTCATATTCCTTGGTTCATCGATTGCTTAACACGCCGCCTTGCTTAGTGTACGAAACTTGAGCATACGAATTGGACATTAGTGATTCGCATAATTCACAAAGGAAGCAGACCTTTGACGATCCTGGACAGACTGAGTTTATACCTCGGCTGGAAAATAAAACTATGTTACAAGATGTACATACAGTGAAGGACTAAAGTCTACATGCAACCACAATTTTGTTTATTTTTTTAAAAACATTTATTAACTGGAAAAGCTAAATATACCGTTTTGCTCCACATTTGATTTCATTCGCCAAAATGAAAAGAAACATATTTTGTTTTCTTTCCCTAAGGAAAAAAATTACAAATTAATAAAAACAAGTAAAAGTGCTATATTCGGATGTGCGGAATCTTATATACCCTTCAATAACGTATGTCTGGCATTACATATATATTTTAAGTATCAATGGTTTCTATTTTATAAAATAGCTTCAATAAGCGCCAAAAAAACAACTTCAGTTGCATTTTTGGTTACTGTTATAAATTAAATATGTTCAAAATTTCCCACCCCTAGAAACGAAATTTTAATTTTTAAAATTTTTTTTACCAATGCAAGTTGTCATAATGTGTAAAGCAGCTTTATTTAAGCAAAACTAAAAATTTTTAACCATTTTGGTAATCTTCATGTTATACAAAATATTGCAAATATCCAACCCTAGAATCGAAATTTAGATTTCTTTAAATACTTGATATTAATTTTGTCTTTTCCTGAATTAAAAAATAGTTTTAATTAGTAAAAAAAAACTGCATTAACTGACTTTTGGTTTATTTATTTATAAAAAAATTTTTAAATTTCCCAACCCTGGAACTGAAAGTTTTTTCATCAATGCAAATCTTCATGATGTATAAAACAGTTACATTTAAGAAAAACTTAAAACTTTTAAACATTTTAGTTATTATATGTACCACAAAATACCGAATGTGCAAAAAAGTCAATTTGCGATCCCTGGAAGCGAACATTTAATTTTGAAAATTATGTTTTACCAATGGAAGCCTTCATGATGTATAAAGCGATTTTATTTAAGAGAAACTACAAATTTGTAACCATTTTTGTCACCTTCATGAACTCCAAAATATTGCAGTATCCAACCCTGGAATCGAAATTTTGATTTTTTTAATTTTTGATACCAATTTTGTTTTGCCGAAATAAAAAATAATATAATCAGGAAAAAAACGACGCTAGTTGAGTTTCGGTTGTGTTATTGTATAAAAAAAATTTATTTCCGAATCCTGGATGGGAACTTTAAATAAAAAATTTTTTTTCGTCAATGCAAATCTGCATGATACCAAGAATGGTTTTATTTAAGAAAAACTTAAAATTTTTTAATATGTTAGTTATTATATGTACCACAAAATACCGTATTGGCTAAAAAAAAATTAATTTCCCATCCCCGGAATTTCTTTTTTTAGTTTTAAATAGACAATTGAGGAGTCCCAAAGCATGAAATAGGTTAAATTTACAAATAAACAAAAAAATTATCTGTTTTTCGTGTTAATTTTGCGTCGAGAAATAGGTATAAGATTCCCAGCCTGGAACCGACCTTCCGATTTTTCTGAATTTCAATAGCTCACTTCCAATCGATCAGTCCAAGAATGAAGTCCTTAGCTCTTCTGGGGGCTTGGGAAAACCGATTTCACGTACAGACAGACAGATATCGCTCAATCGTCATCGCTATTCATAAGGATCCAAAATATACTTATATACTTTATGGGGTCGCATGTTGATATCGAAGAAATTATACACGGAATGACAAACCTAGATATACCCTTTCACTTTTTTGTGAAGGGTATAAAAATGATATGACAAAAGTCTACATGCAGCGAAAACACACAAATAAAGCAATGATAAAGTAGCTGTAAAGTACCGTTATTAAATATTTTTGGTATACATTTCAAGGTAGTTATTATATATATTATATTAGTTTATGTTTTGTTAATGTGCTGCTCAAACGCGGAAAGAATGGCATTTGGAAAAGAAATATCGACTGACATACGAAAACTAATGGTAAAATACCGAAATAAAAATAAATCCTACGCTGAAATCGCGAAAATATTAAATTTAAGCCGCGCAACAGTACAAACGGTTATAGAGAACTACAATAAAACTGGTTCCTTTGATAGCAAAGCGAACAGGTAGGCCAAAAAAGCTTTCCAGGAGAGATATTAGTTCTATTATAAAGGAAGTGAACAAAAATCCCCTAATTAGTGCTCCACAATTAGCCGATCATATTCCTCATGTCTCCAATAAGAGTGTCCATCCAAGAACTATCAAAAAGGCTCTGAAAGACAATGGAATTTTTAGCAGAACACCGCGTAAAATGCCTTTAATATCAGAATATCTTCGACTTGACTTTGCACGTGCGCATATTGACAAATGCATGGATTTCTGGTCTAAGGTTTTATTTACAGACGAGTCTAAGTTCAACATATTCGGCAGTGATGGCCGTGCAAAAACATGAAGGAAAAGAAATGTGGCTATGCAGCTCGAAAACTTATTACCAACTATAAAGCATGGTGGTGGGAGCGTTATCGTTTGGGGAGCTATAGCGGCATCTGGCGTTGGCAAGTTGGTTTTTGTGGAAGGCATTATGGACCGACACCAATATAAAAGTAAATTGGAACAAAGTTTGAAGCCACCTGTGGAATGCTTGAGTCTTGGGGAGGGTTAAATTTTCCAACAAGATAATGACCCCAAGCATACTGCACTAATAGTTTAGGAATGGCTTCTATATTACGCACCCAGGCAACTCAATAGCCCTCCGCAAAGTCCGGATTTAAATCCTATAGGACACGTTTGGGAGCTTTTGGAGGGAAAAATTCGACAAACCAGAATTACAGATGTCAAATCATTTAAAAAAGCATTAACGGAGGCATGGAGCAAATTGACTCCGGAAGAGATGAATAATTTGGTTTCAGCCATGCCACGACGCTTGTGGCTGTAATAGATAACGGCGGTGGACCAACTGAATACTAAAATTTAGCAAAACATTATGTATTTAAATAGTATTAGTAACGTTTTGTTAAGACTGAACTATGTGTACACTTTTGTCATACCATATTTTCGTTATTTTTGTTAAAGGATAAATAAATAAATTTAACTTTTATTTTTTATGAATAAAGATGATTTTCGAAAAAAACTGTATCATTAATTTTTCTATTAACTAAGTGTTTTTTTCTGAATCGCACTGTATGTGACTGCATGTAGATTGTAGTCCTTCACTGTATGTATATTACTTTAAGGAATTTTCAGTGTTCATACGTTTATGCTAATCTTTAAGAGATTCCTCTGGAATGATAGAAATATCATTGGAGTTTTCTTTTTCAACATTAGTCCAAAGAGAAAATTATTTTCCTGTTGGATTTCTCTTCCCGTCCTTCCGTTTCAAAACAGTTTTGTTTTCCATATTATCTTTAACTCTTCGATGCGTTTTGCTAAATAGAGCCCATTATTTATCAATTAGATTTAATTAATTTAAATAATAACTTTCCTTTTTTAAGCAAAAATATTTTTATTACGTTTTCCACTTCTTGACTTATCACTCGTCTACTTTAAACTAAAAGTTTGATTTAAAGTGCATATAGTTAGAGATGTTCGCCGCAACACTTATACAAACACGGAAAAAAACTATAAATGATCATAACAATTATAAATGATATAAAAAGATCATAAAAATTGTGTCTATGTTGAATTGAATGCATTCATGAAATAACAAGCCAACTAATATAATCAAGAAGATATTCTTATTAAAAAAATTCATAAGATATCTTACACATGATCAAATAGAAACCTAATGAAAACAAGAAATCTCTTTGAAAAATTCTCGTTTCTTTCTGCTGGAATACCCCTAATCCCAAAAACGTTTCATTGAGAAAATCTTCTTGAATCTACTAGGCAGTTTTCGCTCTGTGTAGTCACGATATTAATATTGTATTGTCAAATTGAAGTTGTGTTACAACAGATAGATAGGTACTCACCCTTATACTAAAATCTATTTATGTATGTATATTACCGGTAAGGTGATGTTGGATTTCCGTTTGCTTCTAATTTACGATAGGATTCTTCAATAGGGCTGAGTATATCAGTAACACTAAACGGTGTTGAATGATTGTTAAAAAATGAGCTTTGACAACTATGCTGACTATGTAAATTATGTAAATGTTGTAAATTTGATATGCTGTACTGTTGATGAGCAATGGTAACTGTGGGCGTATCAACATGTGGTGATGGTAAAGGAGTTGCCTGTTTTAAAACGTGTTGAGCAAGGCTTTGGTTTTGAGTTATAGTCGACGTAACTGGTTTTGAAGACAGGCTCATTACCAATTCCACATCACTTAGCTCGTTTAAAATCTGATTATCCTCTTTTCCAGGATCACCCGAAAAGGCTTCAGAACTATTTTCTACGTTGGTTAATGGTAGGGCTGACATACGACTTATTATATCTGAAAATTAAAGATATATATAATGTGTATTATGCCTACATATAGTAACACTTTAGTTGCTGGGACATATACATAGATATTTTAATTTTTAATATTTATTTTGTACATGTATTTTAATATGTTAGCAAATATACCTCAATATACAAACATTCCTTTTAAACAACAAATTGTTACCTCTTTTTGTTCACTAAATGTAATAAATGGTACAATTTTGTTTACAAAATTTGTGTTAGTTAACCAGAGATCTCCAGTTTTTCATGACCAGATTTCAAAAAAGCATTAAGCGAAATAGCGAATAAAACAGAACTAATTAAAAACGGCTTAAAAAATCGTTTTTATAGTAACAATTATTTTTGAATATAGGGATAAGTTTTTAAACGAAATGGAGTTTTATTGTGAAACAAGTGTGGGAAGCTTTTCAAGAACTAATATGTGAAGTTATTATATATATATATATATATATATATATATATATATATATTTCACGGCGGCCACGCTGTCATTGTATATGGTATAAAAGTGTAAAATATATAAAAAAAAATTTAAGGTTTTGGCTTCATTAATTTTTTTTTATTTGAAAAAAAAAATATATGTCGTTATCTATTGTACTGATTTTTTTTGTTACGTTGTATTTTTTGTTTGCTTAATTTGTGACTATAATATTTTCCGTTAGTAGGTATCAGTTTTTGCAATATTTCCTCTGATAATGCAGATTTTTACCTATGCAAGTTATGTTTAATTATAATTGCATATCGTAGACAATGAAACTTATTATCATTAATATGTAATTCACTACTATTAAAGAAAAGTAGCCAACCTACTTTACTTTTGAAATCGTTATTATTAATATCTATACACACAAATATTTCCAGCTGCAGACAATATATCTCTCAACACATAGCCTACTTTTAACTCGATATTCCCACGGGATGTAGACTTACCCGGGTGAAACCAGGGGGCGCAACTAGTTTTAAATGTTTTAATAAATTTTACATATTATATCATTGCAAATGTACGTTTTGGTTTCTTTACCATGTTGTAGGCATGACTGGTTGTGTTGCACATTTGAAGACTCGAGCAAAAATCAACAAACCAGCAAAAGCATAAATTCCATTTTCGTTTGTAGGTTCCCATATTACAAGTTTTTGTTTCTTTCTCGTATCAACAATTTCCATCTCCGAAGCTCTATCACAATCCATTGCTTGACTTGATCACTTCAAAAGACAAACTATATTTACAGTTACTAGTTTTGTCTAAGGAGAATATTTTACTTAGCAACAACAAAGGTGCTTTTGAAATTGTTTTCGCTAAGTAAAGGGGAGTAAAAAACACAAAGCGTTTTGCTTTTAGTCTCTTCAAAAGAGTTTATTTGCATTTATTTCATTTCAAATGATTTCATTGCATTTACTTATATGCACAGAAAAATCAAAACATATAACAATTAATGAAAATAGCTTCTGGTCTAGCCAGACCATGAGGTGCATTTATCAAACTTTTTCTTATGGGTAGCTTACTGACCCCTTAGCATGACCCTATTTAATCCAAATTTGATGTTTTGTACTTAAAACAATATGATTATAGAATTCACGTTTTTAGTTGTTCTTAAATTTTTCTGGAAATAAATATATTTCATATGAAAGTCAAATATGGTCTGGCCAGACCATGTAGGGATATATATATATATATATATATATATATATATGTATATATATATATAAATATATATATTTATATATATATATATATATATATATATATATATATATACATATATGTATATATATATATATATATATATATATATATATATATATATATTACTTGTTAAAATAATTTTTTTATTTCCAATTCTTGTCTATGGATATCATATCCTTACCGACAGTTAAACAAATGTAATAACGTATAGTAAATAACAATAACATACCAACTTGTTGATACATATAACTTTAAATATACAATAATTGTACGTATAATAACATTTGAATTTAGAGAAAAATCTATAGTATTATAATATATATTAAATTGACAACACATCCTTCTAAATGGATTAGCATTTTCATAATGTGATCTGAAGTATGAGGAATATTAAGTGAAGTGTTATCGAGCAGGAAAACAGAATAAATATCACCATTTTTTAAATATAATATAAACGACACATTAAACATAGTCATGCGGTTTTTAAGAGTTGGAAGTTTTATTAGAGCAAGACGGCTAGCGCACGACTGCAGATCTAATGGATTCCATTATAGACCACCAACGCAAAATAACAAAAATTGCTTTTGTACAGGCAATATAATTGAAGTGAGTCATAATATACTATATATAGGACCCCAAACTATAGACGCATGTATAAATTCCTTTGCCCAGCGTTTGATAAAACCAAGAATACATCGTACTTTATTTACAGTAACGGAAATATGCTTTATAAAGTTCAATTTAGTGTCCATCAGAACTCCCAGATCCAAAAATATAACATTTTCTAGCTGGTAGTTAATCAGATAATAATGCACTTTTATATGTGTTTGAATTTCTTTAAGTTAAGCTGTCAAAAAATTAGGAATAATAGTTAATTTAGCAATCCCTCGATAATTAGCGATATCAGACTTAGTTTTAGATATGTAAAACGGGACAATAAAAGACTTTTTGTAGCCATCAGAGTAATATCATATTAAAGATGCATAAAATTCAGCATATATTCTTAATATACATACAGATGGGGGTATTGTCAGGACCACTTTTATATGAAAATTTTAGTTTTTAGTAAATTTTAGTAGTTATGTAAAACTGTTGAAACGTTAAAGAAGGGAATTGAGATTATTTAATTATCAGATTGAAATCAGAAAAGTACCACTAGAGCTATTATAATCACCATCGGAATAGGTCGTAAACAAATCGGCAAACATGTTACTTATTTTAAGGCCATCGCAGGATTCTCTGTACCGAAACTTCATAACTGGAAATACGGCAGATCTTCTTTTAGAGATTACAAATTTATAGAACGATTTGGGGTTATGTTTAAAATTATTCCTTATGCTTCATCAATTAGCGTAACAAGATTTCTTCACTGAGTTATATATGCTCGAGCAGTTATATATTTAGTATAATCGATTAGTCGGCCAGTTTTATCTTATTTTATAAAACCTATTTTTCTTATATTTGAGTGTGGACAAACGTTTTGTGAACCAAGGAGGACCAGCAGGTTTGCGTCGAGATTGCTTACGAATACACAATTTTATAACAGAATAAATTTTAGTATAAAAAAGTTGAATAGTTTCGTCTAAAGTAATACTTGAGGACAAAAATAATTTATCCCAGTTTATATTATACAATAGGATATTTAACAAATGGAAGTTTGTATATTTAAAACACAATACCTAACCGTTTACAACTGTGAATTCAGTATCAGTTGGAAAAGCAATTCGCAATTTTAAATCTATTGTAGGGTGATATCGATCCTCCGGAGTTGTAATTGGCACATAGCGCGTAACAACGATATCCGATAGCTCATTTACAAATAACTTAGCATAATCGTTATATATATATATATACCACTTAGCTGATAAAGCGACAAATCCATAAGATAGTTAAGAAATTCGACACATCCTGTATTATTTGTTGTCGTAATTGGTGTAAAGAACCCATCATAGAGAGAATAATTTCATGAAATTGAAGGCATATTAAAGTCTCAAACTGATACAACCAAATCGTTTAGTTTAGGAGTACGAAAAACAGATTTAATCGCATTGGCATTTGTGCTATGTACACTAGATGAGCTGATGATGGAGGAATGTAAGAGCGTGTAATGTATAAGTGTTATTGTTTCAATTTTATTAATACAGCAATAAATTCAATGTAAGAAAATGAATCATAAATTAAAGCTTCAAAGGGAAAAATGTTCGAAATAGCGATCAGGGCTCCTCCGGATTTTCTATTATTTTCACGATCACGTCTGAATAATTGGAAATGATCACACATTATCTCTCAGTTTAGGAAGCTTGCAGTAATTCAAGTGTCGGTAAAAATTGTGATATGATGATTAAAATTGAAACTATCAATAAAAAGAAAGGACAGTTTAGTATTTAAGCCATGAACATTTTGTTAAACCAAAGAAATTGTATTCACAGTGGCAGGATTTAGTTTTTTGAAGTGTTGTGTAGTGGAAGCCGAGCAGCTGTGCTACGATTTTCTCTATACGTAAACTCCCGCACAACAGTATTTATAGGGCAGAAGGCAGGATCATGAATTATATTAATATATTGATCGGGAATATTTATTATTAATAAAAAAAAAACACAACATCAGCAACAGTCATTTCAAAAGCTAAACATGATATAAAGACAGCATTTTTAGGTGAAATGGCTCTGAACGAATTCTGTATTACTTGGTTGTGTATCAAAGTTGGAGCATGAGGGATTGACTCAATTAGTTCATTACTTTGAGTTAAATAAAACGTACTTGAGGTAACTATATTATTATTTGGATTTATAGAAATTTCGTTAGTAACAACTAAAACCA
The DNA here is from genome assembly GCA_963675445.1 of Linnaemya vulpina. Classification (NCBI taxonomy): domain Eukaryota; kingdom Metazoa; phylum Arthropoda; class Insecta; order Diptera; family Tachinidae; genus Linnaemya; species Linnaemya vulpina. Next base: position 78,621,446 of record OY776277.1, on the reverse strand, counting down.
GGGCATTCGCAGTATTAGATGTAGATGGTGTATTATTACACTTGAAATCTGGAATATTCAAAACAGGAGTAGTAACGACCGAGTTTACTGGTAATTGAGCACTATATTTTTCACTATTCTTGGCAGACGATAGAAGTTGTAGTTTAACACCAAGAAATTCGTTGCAGTTTTCTTTATTAATAAATCTAAGCGACGTTTAGGACAAGGCTGAGAATAGATTTTAAATTGTCCATTTTAATTCAAATAGTTTTCCATAAGCCGATATGCGTTTATTCAACTTAGTTGCTTCATTTTGCAGTTCAAGAAAATCAGTTCTGGTACTTTAAAAGAAACGATAAAAACGAACACCAATATTTCTACTGTTAACGTAACACCGTTGTAACCCTTTATTCTTAGGTATAGCCTCAAAAACTAACCCAGAAAGTCCGCAGCATTTGAAATGACAGCATTCCTGCCAAAGCCAACCATTCTGTCATCTTCACCAGTTATGTTACAATATTTAGGTAAACAGGCCATATCAGTCCTGATTTTAAACGTTAAATATGTTACTATTTTGTAGGCTGGGATATGTATTTAATGTTGGTTATACTTGTTGTTGTTTTAGAAATATTGAGATCTATGTAATTTGTTATTATAAGTTTACGGATTTTGGTTTAATTGTTTTTGCTCGATGTTTTGTTACTTATTGTATTTTGCATAATATGATATTGGTTATTATTGTTGTTAATGTTTAAAATTATTAAAACTCAATTGTTGTTTTTATTAGTGTCGTGAAATTATTTAATATACATGCATATTTGCCTTCGTTTCTTTTAAGAATAAGAAAATTTTAATAACAAGAAATTTAAACACACAACAAAGATCTAGTAATTAAAAATCAAATTTATTTATTATTAGTATACAGTTTTTGACAGAATTTAAAGGTTTTAACAGAACTCAAATTATAACACACTTACGGAACACATTCTCTGTATGTAACAAATTTGTCTCATATTATCGGCAGCAGCTAATATACTGTGGTTTTAAATAAAAATGGAATTACTTAGATATAATATATTTTCGAGCTATTATTTTATGACAGTGTGGGTCCGTTAACAATATATATTAATATAAAATTTTTATTTTTGATGCCTTGTTTTTAATTTTTTTACGTACTGTTACAAAGCTGAAAATTATATTCAAATTTAATGATAGTTTGGCTACATGTAATACCTATTCCAGTCTGATTGTCAGAAAACAAGAACCATGGTCAACACAAAATAACTGAAATATAAATAACCGGAAAGAAATGTTCTGTTCAACGACAATCTACTAGATTATCTGAGACATGTAATAATAAGTGTAGATGATAACAAAAGTAAACTTAGCAACCTCAATGCCACACTTTTTTTCTTGATTGAAGACAACATTTGTACTCAACAACAAGATAGTTATAAAAAACAAAACAACACAGATAACATACATAAACACATTTTAGTACTATGAATCAGCTAACGTGAGGTCGGATAGTTTTAAAGCAGCAGCTATCTGATGCAGCGGTAGGAAAACACGCGGATGCCAAAGTAAAAATCTTCATAGGCGGATCAACATCATCTGTTAAATTTGTGTGTGTCCGATCAATACATAAACAGCGACTACAAAGTCACATTCATTTATGGTATTTTTTGTTCCATTGCGCTTAAGAAAAAAATTATACCGGGTTAGACCCATCAACCAGCAGAACAACAGAAATTTATGTATGGAAAAATGTACAAATAAAATTTACATTCAAAAAAGCAACAAAAGAAGTCAAAATTGAAGAAGTCCTAAATATAAAAGATCAAATTGATGCCGTTAACCTACTGTATTTACTGTTGATGACCAGGAAATCGAAAATGAAAAAGTTACATTACAGGTGTAGATTTGGAACAAATAAGGCTATTCAACATTATATTAAAAGTTTTAGCATGCAGCAGATAGATAAATACAAAAAGATTTGGAGAATACGCAAAAGAAACAGCTATACCTTATAGTGAAAAATACTCATGGAGGTCTCTGTCATCAATTATCCATAAAATTTTGTACCATGTGGAGCAAATAATTGAACACAATATGCTGCCAATAGGCGATCTATCTGAAGAAGCGCAAGAAAAAAGAAATAAAGACTACAGATTTTTTCGCGAGCACAACACAAGAACAATTTCCAGATGTTGTACTAATGAAAATCTGATTACTATTTGATTACGCACATCAGATCCCTATATGTCCAATATTCGACAAAAATATATTGAATTAGATGTAGAAGCTAAACCACTTTCAAAAGATGAAAATGAAGGGTGCTTAGAAGAAATAGTAAAAAAAAAATTTTGTATATAATAATAATTTTGCAAAACACCGTTTTTTACATACATATCACAATTTAAAATTAGCAAATTTGTCATAAAAGCTTACATATAATGTCCATTTCGACTTAAATAGAAACCTACGTCTTCTTCATTAAAACCATTTTATCTAAATTAAATTTAATGAAAATTTGTATTCTTTTTTCTATTTAATTAACTAAATCTTAATCCAAACTTGTTCAAAAAACAATCTTTTCACCTTTCGTATTGAAAATTTCGCAGGGGCCAAAGTTTGGCTCTAGTTTCAATACTTTACTTTTGTATCAAAAACAGCTAAAACTTAAAATGCATTTAGATCCATCATAAACATTTTTGTAATTAATCGATTTTAGAGGTTAATTGCTTAATTTACCTAATAAACAAAAAAAACCGCGTATCAAAATTCCAATCCGACCAAAAGCTATATATTTTTTACCGCCATCTCGTGAAATGGTCTACTGTGCGCCGGCAAAATATACTACTTTGGTTGTTTATAATTTTTTTATTAAATGAAATAAAATGTGCCTCGTCAATCACTATGATTTTTTCATGAAAATGTAATATCCTATTGGCATATATACGGTGGCGAAAATGGTCTTGTGGAAGTAGCTCTTTGTCAACTAAATCTTGAATGCAAATCCTTAAGCAAAACTGTGGCCAAAGTTGTTCTTTGAAGACCACCCTCCTGAGCACGACATTAAATTGGGGTTAATGGATTGCTTTGAAAACTTTCTTGAGCGGCAGTAACGATTTTAGTACGTTATAGTCCATGCTTAGGCCTATCACTTACACACCCCCTTTCTTCGAAATCATTCACTACACGATAAATAGTGCATTTTGTGTGCACGTTGTTTTTCCCATAAATTTCACGTAACTTTCTCATCGCCACAGTAATAGATGATTGGTTTTAATAAAATGTTTTCACGATTAAAACATGTTGGTTTATCGAATATTTTCTTCAAAATTAATCTGTCTTCTTCACGACTATCAAATATGAACAGTCAACACTAATGTTTAACAATATGGCGGCAAAACAGAGCAGTATACCTTCCCGGCGTTTATTTTATAAATAATTACCAGTTTTATGAAGCGGAAACAAACGAAAGTGATGTTGTTCTATGTGATCCTGTTGCGCGTAATCCATAGAAAATCCGAGAATTGCGTTAGAAATAGAAAAATTATTCTGGTTATACAGCAACCGTTTCAAATGGCATTGCTACCACCAGTTAATTTGAGCATATTTTAACGCCCATTTATATATGTAGGTATAGATTTTTTCGGCCCGTTCTTAGCAATAGTTGTAAGGAGAATGGAAGGTATGAGCAATTCATATTAATGTGGCCCTTAGTTTACACACGAGCTCTTGTGTACTTTCTATAATAAATTTATCGCCAGGAGGGAAACACCAAGCGATAAATAGACGGACAATGGCTTTAACTAAATTTTAGCAGTTTGTTATTACACATATGGTGATATATTACACGCTGTAACAGTGAAAACCACTTGTAAAATGACCTAGCGTGAGTTATAGGTTTTGTTGAGTACATTACAAATTGTGTCAAGTTATTAAAAAAAACCGATGTTTGCGATGCTCGTCAGCTTATCGACCTTTAACTAAGTTAATTTTTGTTCGATAAAATTTTTTTAAATTGATTTGGAAAGCAAACTGATTACGCTTTAAAACAATGTGCCGAATCTGATAGATTTTAAGCCTTGTTAACATATAAAAAAAACAAAACTTTAAACTTTTATAGTTTTTGTAGCTTTTTATTGATATAAAATCTTATAAAAATTTACATATATATACACAAAGCAAATTTAGTTCTTAGCAAAACATGCTTTAAACTTTCTAAATCGTATTGAAAATGTAAAAATTATTATATATTTCACCAAAAAAATATTTTTTTTTATTTTCTCTCTCATGGCAAAAAAATATAAAAAAAATTATTAACGAAAAGAATAAATTTATACATATATACAATGTATTTATATATACAATATAATTATATATACAATATATTTTATTTGTTGTAATTTTAGTTAATTTTTTTTGTATACTTGAAATTATTATATTCCATAATGCATTGCTTGGTTATGATTGATGTAAAATTTTCTAAGAATCTTAATGAGATCGAAAATAGACGTTGAAGAGGTAGATGAATTTCTCGAATCTTATGCTGAAATAGGATGTCGATAAAGTTTTATATCTCATTTAGATTGTTTTTCCCGAAAACATTACTGATAAGCAGGAAAAATGCTGGCAAATTATTGCTGATCTCTTAAACGCAATAGAGATGGTTTGTTAAACAAACATAAGAGGGTTCGTAATCATTTTTAACCTTAACACGCTTGAGATCGATGTAGAATGTTAAAAAAGAAACAAAATAAAACGAAAAGCAAATGTTTTGCGTTTCTTAAATCTTCGAATAACGTTTTTAAGCCAAGTAAAGTAAAAGTCTGATATCTCAAATTTATATTTTGGTAAAAGTTTAATAACTTTTGCTAATATAAATCAATCATTAAAAATAATACCAATTTTTTGTTACATAAAATTGCTTACATAAAAATATACGTTTGCATAGAAAAAAAAAAATAACTTTTTGGGAATTGTCGTTTAAGCTTTTTAATTTTAATTTTGTGCTTATTCTCTTTTTCCAAAATGTTACTAAAACATTCAAAGTTATCAATTAAGGGGCTTAAGCTAGTTCCTAAGCGCATTTCACTGATGCTAATGGTGATCATCAGGGAACCTTTGCCCAACATTTCTTAGAATAACTAAAGATTTTATTTGAGACTTCCTCTTCAATAAGTGAGAAGTCTAAAACAAACATCAAAGTCATAAGAAGAACCATATTACTGCTACAGTTTTTATGATATTTGAATCCTTTTCTTTCTTTTACATTCTCAATTTAGTTAAAGACTATATCATAATATGTGTGCCCTTCAGTATCAGATTCAATTTGATTTTTTGGGTTGAAAGCAAAACTATTTATGTCGTATGAATTTACGAATTATTATTTTCCAATCATGAAATGTGAATAAGTAGGTTTTAGTAAGTTAAAAGTTTCTTTCATCCGAACTGCTTGTTACAATACATTAATTTGAGTTATTAAAAAGAAATATGCTCTATTTGTATTATATCTTTTTTATATTCTCCTATTTTAACAGTTATTTTTATAAATACACAAAATGGATATTTAAATTTTTTTCTATAACAGGACTTTGTTTATATTAAAAAACTTTTCCATTTTGGGATGAGCTCACGATCATGAAGATCACACTTTTTTCACGCACGTTCAGAAAGGAAATGGTTTTTATAACACACTCTCACGCATGATGGCAACATTATTGCAAAATCTAGAATGCTCACAGTAAAATAAAAGTTTGACACATGGAAAAATATATAATGTAAAATTATTTATTTTTAATACATTTTTATTATAATTACTACAAATAAATAAAATAATAGTATAAATAGCATATAACTATTCCATAAACAAGCTCTCTAGTATATTACATATATATATATATATATATATATATATATATATATATATATTATCTATACATCCTTTAAAACTAATTATATTTTTTATACAAAATATGTTTTAATATTGAAAGTTTCATAATGAAAAATTATTCAAGAACATTGCATTAACAATCCTACTAATATTATACAGCAGAATGTTTGTGAAGGTGAATATGTGGGTGTTGGATATTTGTTACTCTTTCACGCTAAAAATACTGCATGGATTTTAATGAAACTACAATAACATAGCTTTTACATCAGAATAACACAAAGGCTATAATATATAAATATGTTGTGTAAATTGTCCAAAATATAACGACATGTGTCAAGTAAGAAAGAAAAACAATTAAATTTTTTTAATTTGAAAAAAATAATATATGTCGTTATCTATTGTAGTGATATTTTTTTGTTAGGTTGTATTTTTGTTTGTTTGTTGAATTTGTGAATATAATATTTGCCGTTAGTAGGTATCAATTTTTGCAATATATCCTCTGATAATGCAGTTTTATACTTATGCAAGTTATGTTTAATTATAATTGCAAATCGTAAAAATAATGAAACTTATTATCATTAATATGTACTTCACTACTATTAAGGGAAAGTAGCCAACCTACTTTACTTTTGAAATCGTGATTATTAATATCTATACAAATACATATTTAAAGCTGGAGACAATACATCTCTCAACACATAGCCGATATTCCCACGAGATGTGGACTTACGCGGGTGAAACCGCGGGGCGCATCTAGTTATTATAATAATAGAAAAAGTCAGAAATTAAAAGAAAAATTACGGTATTTAACTTAGCTACCAATATTTAAATTTGGAAATATGTTGTTATAATTACGAAAAAAGCTCGTATCGAACCTTCTATTCTCCGCTGTCATTTGATTATAAGAAGCTCTGTTGTTTTGTATTAAACCGTTCTTATCAAGGTACACGAATGCTTCAGGAGGAACGTAACTGGTTTGTAGTGTTTTGATGAAATTATCAATTTGGCTAATTTTGGCAGCATTAAATAGTCCCGAATTACTTATATACTTCATAAATTCACTACTTGGGAATCTGTATAATAAAGTACATGCTCTTAGGCATCTTCTTTCGAATTTACGTATTTTTTTCATATAGGAAGGAGAAACATTAAACCAAATTTGGCAAACGAAAGTTAAAATTGGACATATTAAGGTTTGCTACATGAGAAGTTTGATATCAGGTTTAATGTATTTAGAAAAAAATAGGGTTTTCTACATAAAATAAGCCTTTCTAGATTTAATTTGTATGCATTGAAGTAGAGAAAATTGTCCAAGTCGATTCCTAAGCACTTTACCGTTTATATATATTATGTATATCTATGTTGTTACTGGATTTGACGCCAATTGCGCCTTATATGATAGTTGCACTTTCCAACTGGAGGACGGAATAGTATAGTTTCACATTTGTCTACGTTTAATTTCATTTTCCAATCATTAGCATACTTCTCTACTATATTAAAACGATTTTGCAGATTTTTATTTATATCCTCTATTTTGTTGACAGTATGATATACTAGGATATCATTTGCGAAACCAACAATATTATCGACGCTATATAAAAGGCCATGAATAAATATATTAAAAGGTAAAGGAGCATTAGCTGTCCCCTGTTGTAACCCATTAACTTAAAAAATTTCCTACTAGTAACTATATTTCTATGAGTCTGCTGTTGACGTAATTTAACGCATGACTAAGACGCACTATACCCCGATTTCCACTCCACACTCATGATTGTGGATTCGAAATTTGCTGATCTGCATTAGCGTATGGTTGTGATAATTATTGTTAGCCCGTCTTCGTGATGAAGTCTTAGTACAGCGGTAACATCCCTATGTACTTAAGATCAGAATAGAGCACCCTTCTTAGTCGTTAAAGTAAAAAGTGAAATACAGCTACAACAAATTATCTATCTTCTAACGCTAAAATATATCAATTAATACCAAAATATACATACAGCTTATATAATCCGATTCCGTTCAGAAATATATCATACCGTAATTTGATTTCACAGAAAACAAAAAAATTTCATAATGAAATTTATACAATTTTGTTAGCTATTTCCACTCATAATATTAACAATGATTTTACTCCCAAATAATGTTTTGTGTTTTAGTTTTCTGGAAGGATCAAATGAACTTTATGAAATGACAGGTAATATTTCCCTGCTAAGGTAGGGTAATTAAAATTATTATTTTACTTTTAAAAGTTCAAAAGTTTTGCTTTGGTACGTACTAAATAAGCACAAGATTTAAAATAGAATACGTATCACACTCGTTTAACAATTGTGTGTTGATTAAAAAAATTATTTAGCAGAGGCAAACAACATACCCAATTACTTAAAAAAACTCAAAATTATTTTATTTTATTGATTCATAGAAATAAAGGACATATAATAAAATTTTGAGCCAAAACAGGAATTTTATTACATAGACTTAAGTTCATAACAGTTTATTTTGAAAACGTTGATTTCTCTGCTAAAATATTGCTAGACATTACTTTGATAGGTTCCAAATTTTAATATAAAATTTTATCTTTTGAAAACTGACTAAGTAATTCATGTCATGAAGTATTTTGTGACTCTTCTAACTAGTCATGTTGAACTGATTTGAGGGATTTTTCGAACCAGTCTATTCTTTGAGTTTGTTCAAGGTTTGATTGATGTGTTTTATTTATTTCTCTATGATTACATTCATCTGTCGGCGTCAGTCGTTGGGACTAAATTTTTTTATTTTTGAGTTTTAACTTACTCTATTTAGTCTAATTTTTATTTAGTAGGAGCTAGGAATATTGGTTGTGGGAACGAGAATACCTCGAAGTGAATATTTCAGTGGTTTATACTAAGGAAATACCTCCGCAAAGAGAATATTCCTAAATATTAACTGTACGGACAAAAATATATGTTCTCTGTTCTTCATTTTGCAAATACGATATGTGACCTTAAGGAAAAGTACGTTGAACGGTAAAAATGTTTCGAGAAAGAGATTCCTTATCTAATTTCAAGATAACGCTTTATAGTATCTATAAAATAATGAAAAAAAGTTCACAAAGTTTGCAACCTGAAGTATGTTTTCTTTTGAAACATAAAAATGTGCTCTGTCAATCGAACATCACCCTTAATTTCCATGCAAGAACGTCAAGGGATCGTAATTCTCTGATACCTATAGAACTCATAGATACAAATGGAGCAGTGTGATCGGGCCAGAATCAGATTTTAAGAATTTGGGCCACCTAATGAAAATATATATTAGTCACCCTATTGAAAATATGAGCACCCTTAATGATACCAAAATATTGTATTGTTAAGCGTAAAGCTAAAATTTGGGCCATCATAATAAAAATACGGAAAGTACCTTAAGGAAAATATGAGTTTAACTGATGATAACAAAATATTGCATCGTCACTCAAGATTGAACTGTGGTCAAAATTTGAGCTACATCGGTTCAGAGGAAATGGGTAAAAAATGAGTTGGCAAATTTGAACGGAATGCAACCAATCAAGAAAGTAAGTTAATTAAATCAGTATAATAAATATATAATTAAAAAATTAACTTAAACTTTTTTATTTTAATATGTTCCAAAAGCAATAAAATACCTTTTTTGGTTTCTAATAGTGTAATTAAAAATGTTTAAGTCTGATGTAGTTTCTCAAATGATAAAATTTAGAAGAACATTAAAAACTTAATTCATCCAAATAAAAATTCGGGCCACTTTAATGATACCAAAATATTGTACTGTAAACTTAAAGTTAAAACTTGAGCATCCTAAAAAAAATTAGTATCTCAATCAGTAGAAATCCCAAGGAATATATGGGCCACCCCAATGACACCAATATATTGTATTGTTATGGGTCAAAAATAAGTTGGCAGATGTTATAATACAAAGAAACCATATATTAAATTTGTACGTACTAATAAAAATACTGGTCACCCTAATAAAAAATGAGCCACCATAATGATAAAAAATGTTGTATTGTTCAGAGGAAGTGCGTCAGAAATGAGTTGGCAGATTTGAACGGAATTACAAACAAACAAGAAAGTAAGTTAAATAAAACAATAAAATAATATGTAAATAATTAACAAAAAATCAAGTTATACTGTTCTATTTTAAAATTTAACAAAAATTTGCATATATATTTTCTTTTGTTCCTACTAGTATAATTAAAAATGTTTGTTAACCTTATTTAATCTTAAAATATTGGTTGTTCTATAAAATATGAAGCCATTGAAGAAATAACATATAGGAACACTATTCACGCAGAATGGCATGATATATGGAAAATAGAAATCAAGATTTGGAATGCTAAATGTTCGATTCCAGATAATCACTCAAACCACAAGTGTATTTTCTTTTATAAAAAAAAAATACATATTAACTGGCGCAGTCGGTAGGATCTGCGTTATAAACAAGGCATTTATATACATTTTAACGTTTAATCGCAGTGTGAATAATAACAAAAAAAATTCTACGAATCCCACGGGACTCTCCAGGATAAAGATTAACTAAAATAAAACAAAGTGTGTTCGGCGAAGAAACTAAAGAAAATAACTCCTTTAACTTGTTTCAATTACCGCTACAAAGAAGTTGGAAATTTGTAGTTAAGATGAAAATTTAACAAACAAATCAAAAAGGAATAAATTTTTTTTCTCCATATTTCTAAGACCACATATAAAAAAAGAAATATATAATTAAAAATATAATAAGTTGCATTTTTTCTGTATTATTTCAAAATATACCAAAAACTAGGATATACATTTATTTTGGTTTTTAATAGGTTAATTAAAAATGTATTTTAACCTTATATAATTTCAAAGTATTGGTTGTTGTATAAAACAGTAAACCATTCAAAAAATAACATACATATATGTAAATAATATATTCTAAATTGGAAAGAAAACAAAGTATCGATCTTAAATAAGAGTTGAAAACAATTCTCTTTTAAAATAGTGCAGTGCGATTCTGTAGCTTTTTAAACACTTAAAAGTACTGCCATCTTTATCAAAATAAATGTAAAAAACCGAAAAGCATAAAGGAGAATAAAAAAAAAACCAAATTGATAAAAAATTTGTGCACACTCACTCCCTTTTTTTGTTGCTGGTTTTGGTTTTATTATTTTTATTATTTTTGTACAAGGTAAGTAAAAAATTTATTTATTTATATTTATTATTATTACGCAGCCGCGCTTCAGCCGAACAGCTAAGCTATATGGCTGATTTTATGTCAGAAAACCCGGGAAGAGCGACGGGAAAGTTCCAGAAATTGCACGGCAAACTCGAGCGCAAGAAAAAGTGGAGTCAGCTAGCAGTAATGCTCAATAGTCTTGGTGGAGCAATCAAAACAGTGGACTAATGGCACAGGTAGGTAATAAGTAAAATTTATTTAATATGATGGCTGTAAGTTTATTTCATCAATAGGAATGGATAGACCTGAAAAGCTGCACCACAGCATCAAGGTGCGAGACAGAAAAAGAGAACTGGCTCATTACCGACCTTGAGAGATGTGTGGTGGCCCTCATTGGTAATGATTATATGGGCGGCACGACACTGTTGCAGATAATGTGCCTTTGGAAGAGGTAAGCTTAAACGATGTAAATTTTCTAAAATTCTGTTCATTACTAACAATTTCAAATACGACTCGAGGAGGAAGACGATACAGTTTTAACTGATATACATCATGAAGACTTCCATTGGTAAAAAATAATTTTAAAAATATATATTTTTGCTTCCAGGAATCGGAAATTGAATTTTTTTTGGCACATTTCGTAATTCGTGGTACATATAATAACTAAAATGTTTTAGAATTTCAAATTTTTCTTAACTAAAACCGTTTTATACATCAGGTAGATTTGCATAGATGGAAAAAAATATAAAAGTTGAAAATTCTCATCCACGGTTAGGAAATTTAAACTTTATATACATTAACATAACCGAAAATTAACTAACTTCGTTTTTTCCTGGTTAAAATTATTTTTTATTCTGCCAAAACAAATTTGGTATCAAAACTTAAAAAGAAATCATAATTTCGATTCCAGGGTTGGATACCGCAATATTTTGTAGTACATGAAAGTGACAAAAATGGTTACAAATTTGTAGTTTTTCTTAAATAAAACCGCCTTATACATCATAAAGACTTCCGTTGACAAAAAATAGTTTAAAAAAATTAGATTTTCGCTTCCACGGATCGGAAATTGACTTTTTTTTTGGCATATCCCGTATTTCGTGGTATACATAATAACTAAAATGTTTAAAAATTTCAAGTTTTGCTTAAATAAAACCGTTTTATACATTATGAAGATTTGCATTGATGAAAAAAATTTTCGCTTCCAGGGGTAAGAAATTGAAATTTTATATAAACCAAAGGGCAACTAACCGATTAAGACTATTTTTTAAGTCAGGAAAAGACAAAATTAATATCAAGTATTTTAAAAAATCTAAATTTCGATTCCAGAGTTGGATATATGCAATATTTTGTATAACATGAAAGTTGCCAAAATAGTTAAAAATTGGAGTTTTCCTTAAATAAAACCGCTTTACACATTATGAAGACTTGTATTGGTAAAAAAAATTTGAAAAATTAAAATTTCGTTTCCAGCCGTGGGAAATTTTGAATATATTTTTATTTATAAAAGTAACCAACTGAAGTTGTTTTCATTGCGCTTATAAATTAGAAAGCACAAAATTGGTACTTAAAAATATATGTAATGCCCGGCGTAACTTGGTGAAGCGTATATAAGATTCGGCACAGCCGAATATAGCACTTTTACTTGTTTTATTTTGAAATAGAAATACATTACACGAAATTCTTATTAAAGAAAAATCTAGAAAAAGCTAAATGCATTGTTGAAAAAGCTGAAAAACAGCTAAAAGCTAAATGAAATATTTCGAGCTAAACATTGAAAAACAAAGTTAAATTTAGCTCCAAAAGAGCTAATATGGCTACAATGGGCAGGAACAACAAGATATATTCTCGACACTCGCAAGACGCCAGGGAGAAACACACCGCGGAGGAACTTGAAAATAAATCTGGATGAAGATGGTGATGTAGGGAACAAGCTTTTAGAAATCGCAAAACACCTTAAAGGTACATATGTTTAATTCTTAAAATCTAATACTTTTATTATTACGAGTATTTTCTTCTCTAATATATGGTGGCTGAACAAAACGCAGCGGCTGTTGAAGCCAACAAAATGATGGCAGAGGCCTTTAAAATTATGGGAGAAGGGCTGAAGGAGATCGCAGCTGCGTTTAATAACTTGTCCAACTCCATCAACAACCTTTAATTATGTACAAAGTATTTTTTTATGAATGTTTTATTTTTGTATGAATTGTTTTTATTATTTTATTTTTTATGTATTGTTTTTTTAATTTTATTTTTTATAAATTATTTTTGTTATTATGTTTCGGGTTTTTTTAAGTTATTAATACTGTTGTGTACAGAAGCATCTGAAGTTCCTTTTTTATTTTATTTAACATAATTTATAAGATAATACATATACAATAAAATTTTAGCTTCAAAAAATTACAAAGATTGAAACAATAAAAACACTGAATTGCTTATGAATTATTGTGTTTTTATTTGATATAGAAAACGTTTGCAATATTATATATACATACATTCAATGTATATTATATTAATTTATAATGCTTGCAAGTTGTGCAACAAATTAAATAGTGCAGTATAAACGTTCTTGTACGCAATTTGCTTACTTTTCTTAAAACACTTTAAACAGCACCAAAAATATTGTCGTTAATAAACCACAATTTATTTCGTTAAAAATAACAACTGATAGAAACAGCTCACTCAAACAATAACGAGTGTTGTTACAAAAAGTGCAGAATAGCAAAATCGCTAAATCCCTTGTTTAATTACTTAACAATAACAACTTTTGTTATAAAACCATAGAGAATCGCAACACCCTTGTCTGAAATAGGCCAAGAAATAAAAAGGAAACAAATCGTTCGTTGAAGTGCATAGAGCAAGAAGTTTACAACAGATCCGAGATCTACAACAACATCTAAAAAAACATAGAAAAACAACATCATTAGGAGTAATGGACCACATTAGCAGTGCGATCCAGTAACTTTAAACGATTCGGTGTTTGTTTAATTTGTCGATGTTTTTAGCTATTTGCAGTAACTATTGTGTGATTCAGTAACCTTGTTTTAAGCGAAGTTAGCAAACAGTGAAATTGGGTGGCATCTCTTTGTAAATATACGAAAAGCACAACGAGGAATAAAGAAAACCATATATGTGATCTCTGTATGAACATGTATGGAATCTGAACCGCAAATTAATGGTTTTATATTATTTTATTTCATTTTATCCCAATTAAACTGATATTTTTATGTATATATAACTAACATTGTTCCTAATTGCTAGGATAAATAATATCACACAGTGTATGCTCGTATGCTGAATATTCAAAAGCCATTTGATATAATTTTTAAATCGCTAACCTTAACAACAAAATATATTTTGTCGTTTACTTAACTAAAGTAGAAGACACAACATAGCTGACTTCAACTGATAGCGAATATCGTTAAAAATTGTGCAGAATAGTAATATCGTTAAATTTTGTTATTTTATTTTATCGATACGATAATCATTATAAGTTACTGAATTCCCTTACAGAAATCCTTCACCAAATATTAAAAAAGAATAATATTTTATTTGCCAAATGTAAATATGTATGCATATAAATTCTATAAGTTAGCAAATGTTTACAATAAAAAATTTTTAATTTAAAGAGAATTAGAATTAATTATTGGATTATATACTTAAAACAGAAGAGGATAGGGAAATCCTCAGAAAATTATTACGAATAATAAGACTTTTAATAATAAATTCAAATTGTAAATCTTTGAAAAATATAAGAGCACCACAAAAAACATAAGAAAATAAAGAACTAACAGAATAAAACCAACCCCTATCAATAATCATCGACCCTTGAAGTACCTGAGCTGTCTTCTGGAGTTTGGTAACGACTACCCCGATCTACAAGCTTTCACTAATTTGATCGACAGAGTGCACCCTCAACTGACTGCTTACGACAGACCGTCTCAGATACTTTTTTCTGATATAATTAAGACCAAACTTACTGGAAAACCTAAAGAAATAATAGAAATCAACTGGCAATCCCTATGGACAGAGATAAAAAGCATATTAATAAATCGAAGTAGCCTTGAAGAATTGTTCGATACAGTCAAATATGTAACATTTAAGACTAATAGCTTAGAGTTTTATAACGAAATTAAGAAAAGGCTCAGAAATCTCATTAACAAGATAATTATGACAATCAGTAGCGGCCTTGCAGCCAGCGAATGTACAAAAATTAATATGACAACTTACCTAAGCGTTTAAAAAAACTTTTTTTTAATATAAAACAGTATAACTTAATTTTTTTAATTACTTATATATTTATTTTTTTACTTTTTAGTCTGATATAGTTTCTCAAATGATAAAATTTAGAAGAACATTTAAAATTTAAGTCAACCTAGTAAAAATACAGGCCACTTCAATGAGAAGATGAGCCACTTTAATGATACCAAAATATTGTACTGCAGAGTTAAAACTTGGGCATCCTAATAAAAAATAGTATCTTAATCAGTAGAAATTCCAAGAAAAATATGGGCCACCCCAATGACACCAATATATTGTATTGTTATGGTTCATATATGACTTGGCAGATTTTAAATTAAAAACAAACAAACACATTTTAATTTGGAGCCACCCTAATGAAAATATTAGTCACCCAATGAAAATATGATCCACTTTAATGACACCAATATGTTGTATTGTCATGTTCAAAAATGAGTTAGTAGATTTTAATTTACAAACAAACACATTTTAAATTGGACCCACCCTAATGGAAATACTGGTCACCCTAATAAAAATATTTGCTTCCCTAATGATACCAATATATTGTATTGTTTAGTGTAAAGTCAAAATTTGGGCCATCCTAAAAAAATACGTAAAATACCTCAATGAATACAACAAAATGACAACAAAATGTTATATTGTCATCCAAGATTGATCTGTGGGCCAAATTTGAGCTAAATCGGTTCAGAGGAATCGGGTAAAATATGAGGTGGCAGATTTGGACGAAATTACAAACAAACAAGAAAGTAAGTTAAATAAAACATAAAAATATAGTTATGTTACAGCAAACAATAGGAACTGGAGACAGTACCATAAGACTCATGTTAAAATTAGGAAGAAATATCAAAACGGAGATTACCCAACAATAACGCCTACAAGATGATTTTTTTTCAGATGACGACTTGAACTTCAATATTGACGATTATAGCCACCGCAGGTGCTCAATACTTGGATATCCAGGACCTAACGAATAATACCGGTTACATCACAATTAAATTGGAAAAAATCAAACCAGTAGAAAGTTACTCCAAAATAATATATGGGCGATTCCGTTATAGAATATTTCCGGCTTGATATTTTCAATCACGCTATTAGTTGTTGTTTTGCTTATTAGTGCAAAGAAGACAGTCTAAGTATAATAAAAAATTAATTTTTATTTCATTTTATACCATATCTTTTTTTTTTTTATATTACTATTCGAAAAATGTATAAAAACTGTAAAATCATAACTAGCAACAGTGGCGCGAAACAATTGTTGTTGACTGTTTCAAGTTATGTTTTACCGGTTAAAAGTGAAGAGACAATAGTCATTTATCTTCGTGTATCAAAATATGTAAGCATATGTTGTTGTTTATGAAGAATTATTGAATGCTAGAATACACTAACTTGTTGCACCCGTGATGCAAAATATAAAAAAAGTTTACTTTTTGCACAGAAATAAGGAGCTATCGTTCTGTAACTTTGCAAAAGTAAGAAGAACTCAAATGCAAATTTAAGTAATTTGTTTTTAAGAGTGTAATGATTGGTAGGTTAAAATTAACGATAACTTAAATTGGTGGCATCCGCGATATCGATGTAAAATCAGTCTCTGATAATTTTTTTTTTATTTGTATCTTCAGTGACAATTGTGCCGCTCAATTTAAGAATCGATATGTAATGTCAAGTATGAATTCACTCAAAGCAGAATATGGATTCGATCACCTTGAATTGAACTTTGTCGCTGCCTCACACGGAAAAGGTGCTGTTGATGGAATTGGTGGAAGTGTCAAAAGATCAGTGTGGATCGCGGTTAAGTCTCGGAAAGCCATAGTTAGCAGCGCAATAGAATTTTATAATTTCGCACGCAGCCTCTCTAAGAACATCATCTTTAAATTTGTAGCAAATGAAGAATCTAAAGAAAATGTAACCATGCTGAATGATCAATGGGAAGGACTGAAAAATATACCAATCCTAACAATCCCAACATTTCTTTCAATCTGATGAGGCTCATAGTATTGCTGTGGCGCGCACCTCACTTTCTCACTCTTAATGCACATTGGTTTTGAAGTCGCCGAAACCCACCGCTAGTAGTAAGATAGTGATTGGAACCTCTTAAAAATCTCAAATTATAACAAATTATTCCGTGTCCTGATATACAGTGAATCCATCGCATAATCGGACAAGCATTTCTTTGGTGTGTATGTGCTCTAAACTAAATAAAAATACCAAATATTTGTATATTTTTATTGCTTTAAATCTCGAAAAGAAACAAATAATTAATTAATAATAAAATATCAAACAATTAATTGTTTGATATCTTATTTTGTTCCTTGATAAGTAAAATTGATATATATGTTCATTTAAGTTAGACTGGTTGCACCCGCGATAATTTGGTGTAGTACCCGCGATTATTAAAAATATTAATTATTAATTGTTTATTTATATTATGTTTAGAGTTTTTATTTCATGTCCCTTGTTACTGTAAAACATTTCAAAATATTGAGTCATACCATATTAAATGCAATAGAATTAACAGATTTATGTCTTTTTTGCTTGTGATCTTGGAAGGTTGGGCCAAATTTGTTGCACCTGGCTTTTAAAATATCATATGAAAAGTTTTGTAAATTGATTTAAAGTAAACATATTAAAATGTAGTCTGTTAAAGGCTAACTTGATTAAAAATGTTTTTTGATTGATTAGGTTAAACTAAAACAGGTGTCTAAATGTTGCACCAGCGATAATGGAATAATCCATATATGACGATGTAGGACACTCGAATTGATTGCAGACAATATAGCGACACTTAAAACAACCACAACAGACACTAAAACACTAAAAGACACCGTAATTAAAAACTTTGCAATGCTAAAATTCGAGATAGACAACCTAAGCCCACAGTTTAGATAAAAATGAGGACTAAAGAACATAATAGGGAAAGGATTAAATATTATTGTAGGCACATTAATAAACAATCTAACCCAAGTGAACCATTTCTTCTCGATACAGAAAAAGCTTATAACGAACCATATCAATACACAACAAATGCGTGTAGAAAAATACTTAAATCAATTCAAAAATATTTTCCAGAACAAGATAGCAACGTTAGAAGACTAATGCCCAATAAATCAGTGGCTATTTAAATGCGCGTTTAGTTTATTTTGATGAATATTTAACCCTTTATCTGGCCATGTAACAGTAATGTCACATACCCTAAAACTGTCTATGTATCGCTGTGTTTTATCAATATAAGTACTTTGGGCATTGTAGCATAACTAGTACAAACCGTGCACAATAAAAAATAAACAAAATATAACGGGACAATATTATTATTACATATTTCCCTGTGCCAAAAGTTTAGTGCTGAAAAAAACGTCAAGCCATAACAAGTGTTTAAGTTTTTAGTACGAAAATCAGATTTGTGATATACATATTATCTTCTTGGTTTATAATAAGTGCGTAAGTATGTAATAAAGTGATTTTCATAAAATGTAACTGAAACCAAATCATATTTTACTTGTATTTGGGTAGTTTCAGTTTGTTACATATATGTCACATTGCACAGTAATGTGTTTTTTTTTTGCCTAGATGTAAATATGTCGTTGACGAATGCGAAAATTTTAGAAATTCTTGAGGAAAGTGAGGATGGACTTGACTTCGACGATGATAGTTTGGCTGATCCCGACTATTCTGTAGATGTCGAAGACTCCATTTTCGAAGATGCTGCTCATGATCTTGAATATTCTGTGGATGTACAAGACTCCATTTTCGAAGAAGTTGCTCCAGCTATTGACGATATAAAAGAATGTGTAGGAAATGTTAGCACAGAATCTCCTAATTTAGTCGTTCTACCAAAACAAGCAGCAGAAAGTCGGCAATACCAAAGGAAGCGTTATGAGAACATTCTTTGGAAAAAGAAAAACCTTGTCCTGAATGAGCAACAACTGCTATTCAAAGGGAATACAACATTGCCCGAAGATATACAAAGCTTTAGCACGCCAATACAATATTTTTTTAACTTCCTTTCAAAAGAAGTGTTGCAATACATTGCTGATGAAACAAATTTGTATATTACGCAAAAGGACATCGGTGATACATTTCGCGTATCACAAATAGATATTCAACAATTTATTGGCGTTGTGTAGATGATGTCGTTGGTAAAGCTTCCTAATGCAGCCAGTCACTGGAGCAACAGCATTGGGACCACTATGATACGAGAAGTGATGCCTTTGAAAAAATTAGACGTGTAATTCACTTCAATGATAATACCAAAAATCTGCCTTCAACCGATAAAAACTATGATACAATGTTTAAAGCTCGGCCAGTCATAGACGAATTAAATAAGAATTTTAGTAAAGTTCCTCTTGAACCACATCTTTGTGTAGATGAACAGATGTGTTCTACCAAAGCCAGGAACTATCTAAAGCGTTACATACCTAACAAACCCCATAAAGGGGGCTATAAAATATACGTGCTATGTGGTTCTTCGGGATTCGCTTATAAAATTGAGCCAGAAACTGGAAAAGAAAATGTCTGTCTGAGTAGCGAACCTGACTTGGGCGCATCTTCAAATGTAGTAATGAGACTGGCGCGAATCATTCCCAGAAATCAAAATTTTCAACTATATTTTGACAATTATTTCATTTCTTTACCTCTCCTCGCCTATTTAGCTAAAGAAGGAATTTTTAGTGAAGGAACAATAAGAAATCGAATTCAAAACTGTAAGCTTCCGGCTGAAAAGGATATGATAAAGAACAATAGAGGATCTTCTGTAGAGTTTGTTTGTAGCGTCGAAGGAATTGAAATTGCAACAGTCTCATGGAAAGACAACAAAATTGTAAATCTGGCTTCTACTTTCATTAGTGAAATCCCAAAACGTTCAGTCAAGAGATACGACAAAGCTCAAAAAAAGTATATTGAAATAGAACGTCCCTTCATTGTTGGCCAATATAATGCGCACATGGGAGGTGTAGATCTCATTGACGCTATTATGGGAAGATATAAAATTTAGCTTCGCAGTAAAAGGTGGCAAGTTCGATTATTTTACCACTTTTTGGATTTAGTGATGGCAAACTCATGGCTATTGTACAAAAAGAACTGTTCAGGTGATACAACAAACAAGTTGTTACTTTCTGCAGAATTTCGCCTGCAGATTGCTGAAACTCTTTTAAAGCTCGATACCAAATCTAATGTAAAAAGAACGAGATCAATTGAACCTGATATACAAGCAAAAAAGTCCAAAGGACCGGCTCAACATGCTCCACCACAAGCTGTGCGTCAAGACCAGGTTGGTCATTGGCCAATGTGGGCGGAAAAGAGAATACGGTGCAAAATGCCAAATTGCCAAGGTGTGTCACAAACTTTATGCGAAAAATGTGGTGTTGCATTGTGCTATAACAAAAATAATAGCTGTTTCCGTGCATTCCATCTATCATAAAATATTCATAACTTTTCACGCAATGTAACATTTCTGTAACACACCTGTTTTTTTTAAATTAACAAGTAAAATAAAATTTTTAAAATTTCTGAATAAATATGTGTTTTTATTTTAGTAATAGTAATCGAAAAATAGCTATGTGCACTTAAAATGACATGTTGCCCGATAAAGGGTTAAAATCTATTTAAATACGCTTTCAGTTTTACAGTCAGACTTAAATACTTCAATTAACTTATGCGAAAAATGTGGTAGCACCAAGATATATGTAAACAAAAATCGCCATTGATCAGAAAACATGTGTTTTGTCTATGATTCAAAGTATTCCAAGTGTTGTGCATGAAATTATTTTAAGTTTTTCAATTGTGTTGAGTCCATTTGTACAACAAATATTATTTTATTGATTTTTAACTTTATTCCATTGATAATTGACCTTATATAAGTAACTTTTTCAAATTTTTTAGAAAATTTTTCCAAACATCATAATGTTTTCTTTTTGTTAAGAGAAAAAAAATCAAAGTCATGTGTTTTCTGTGCTCGATTTAAATTACATTTAAATGGCCATTGAGAGGCATTTAAGTCTTATTTATTATTTCTATATTTACCGCAAACTTGGTGAAAAACAAAATTTTGTATTTAAACGGCATTTAAAATAAGACATTATCGTTAGAATCATATACGGTTCTCGTCAATCGTAACAAAAACATACATACATATATGTATGAGCCATTTTGTCAAGAAAATTTAGAGAGAAATTGAATTAAGATAAACAATTATTGTACAAAATACATTTTAGAAAATTAAAATGAATTAAAACAAAAGCAAAAATTTTTTATTAGATTTGAAAATTGTAAGATCTGAACTGAAAACAAAAATTAAACCAATGTTAATTTAAGAATAAAAGATAAAATAATTTTACCAATATTATAACAAAAATCAAAAGTGATAAATATATATAACTCTTAGGGCCATTATTACAACTAGATATTATCGGTCGGATAAATACATTTTCATTATTACAACTTTCCTTTAATCTAAGTATGTACGATATATTAAAGGCAAGTTGGACTTTGCGATAAGTTTTACCAGGAGGATTAATGTTTATATTACCATATTTTCTTATTTTTAAAAACACTTCACTTCACTTGAAAAGTTTTTTTGCCCGCTTTCTCACAGCTTGTACTATTGTTTCCTTAGATGCTGACACTACAAATTTTTGCGATCTAAATAATCTTTGAGAAGTAGTCGGTAATTGCTAGCGGTATTGCCACAAGATAAGAAATATACATTTAGTTTTACCGGCAAGTTGTAATAACGTTGCCATTTACTACCACCAACTTTGTCGCCAAGTTGTAATAATGCCCCTAAATGATTTAAAATTTAAAACATTATATCCAAAACAAATTAAATATGAAGAAACTTTAAACAATATAATTTATCACGTTAGAAAAACAAAAACTATAACTATATTTCAACATAAACTTAGTTTGTTCCTAACACCATTAACAGAAACAAAACACATACATGTATGGCAAATACTGATAATAGAAAATTTTTATTATAATTTTAATTAATAAGGAAAAACCAATTGTAATACTACTAATATTATAAAACCGAATTTTTGTGAGTTTGGATGTGTGGATGTTTGTTACTCTTTCACGCAAAAACTACTGAATGGATTTTAATGAAACCTTACAATAATAAAGCGAATATAACGAAGTATCAAGCAAGTAGGAGAAAATATTTCATATTTTTTAATTTGAAAAAATTATATATGTATGTATCACATTTGCCGTTAGAAAGTAGTTTATGAGAGCATATTGCAATAGCTACTTTTGTATTACCACCAAATAAATCCTAATAAAATATTATATTCATGTGGGAATGTGAAATCGTGATAGTTACTAGCTATACATATACATATTTTCAGCTAGAGACTCTCAACACACTACTTTTAATCCGATATTCCCACGCGATGTAGTCTTCCGTGGGTCAAACCGCGGTCCGCACCTAGTATAGCATATAAGGAAGAAATTAATATAGTAATGAGTTAGTCGATTCCAGATAATCACTCAAACCATAAGTGTTTTATATATATTTGTTGAAAAGAAATATGTTTTAACTCCCAATCTCCCAATAAATAAATATCATTTAATACAACTCGGTGTTACCAAACAATGGTGATCAAAATAAGAAGCATATCCGATTCCTATAACCTTAAATAATAATTTTAATTGTTCTACTCTCACATGTTATCTCTTCTTCAAAGTTTATTTGTTTTCTTTAAATCTGCTTTCCAAACAATTATAAAGGTATAATTAGCCGAGCGTCCACATCCCGTAACGAAACAGTTGGTGGAGCTTGTTGAATGAAAACAATGCAAACGCTTACTGAAATTTACTATAATGTTGACGGCTCGTCTCAACCTGTATAAAGTAGAATTTCCTAACGTTGTTAAAAGGCATTTGTAAGACAGTGATGATACTATTGTATTTTATATGGAATGGGGATATTTTGGCTCTGTTTTTCGGTACTTTTGTTAATAATAATATTTGTGTGAAAAACAATTTAAAATAATACGTGAATATATGCATACATAATGTACATATTGGTTTAGCTAAAATGTAGTGCTGAAATAGTCATCTAAACAATCAATGAAGTATTAAACATTTCTTTACACACAAGTACATAGTTGTTCCTATTGAAGTATATTTTTACATATTGGTAAGCAAAATGAAACTTCACAGTCCCTATCACTGTTCATTGCTAATGAAAAAAATAAATTTTATTTGACGTATGGGACGTTTATAAATGTTCTATAAAGGTTTGAACACCCGAATGTTGAAATTTTAAACATAAGTTAAATGTAAATGTTCTTTAAATGTAAATGTTGCTATACATACTTATGGAAGGTATAAAATCGTGTCATCTGTTTTTCACATTAACCAACAACAAATAATTATTTATACGAGTACATAACGACATTATTATACATACAATATTGATGACACTTCAATATATTTATATTACTGGTGTTTGTGTTGAAAAAGTAGGCAAATTAATTACAAAAAGTACATATAGACAACAGATATACCAACATACACAACTAATAGGACAATGAATCATTCCTTGCCATAAATTTGATGAACTGGACACATTTATTAACATATTGCAATATATTTTGTATTTTGACGGATTTTTAATACTAACAGAACTTCTGCAACGAACAACCACATATAGACATGCGATATTTCAAAGAAAATAAAAAATTTATTTAGAAAGTTAAACATATCAAATATATATACCTTGTCTTAATACATAATTATCAACTAAAATATCAAAAGAGAAATAAGTCCAAAAAAAGGTGTGTTGTGCCCCATTATCCTTAGAACGAAATTCTACTATCAAGTAGGCATATATGCAGCTGACCATATAACAAGTTGAATTTGCTGACACATTTAGCTTGCATTTAAGATTTCAACGTTCGGGTGTTCCATACCTAAGCGTACAAAAGTCGTAACAGTATGGTGCAGTACGGTATGGGAACAGAAACGTTCGGCTAAACAAGACTTAAGGTGATCATATATGTTGTATTCTCTCTGTTACAAACTCCCTATAATTACACACATATAAAATATTTATGTATAGTACTTGAAGGTACAAAAACTATACGGTTTTTCTTGTTGAGTTGCATAAATACCGAATGTAGACATATATGTATGTGTGTATGTACATACATATATATTTGTGTACCTTGTGGAAAGAGCTGGAAACTGACAAAGCGTGATCACAATCACCGTTTTGAGGAACAGTGATTTCTATATCACATTCACGAATCGCGATATTTCATATATGTTTATCACAGGATCACTCATCTCTAGTACCAAGCGCAAGCACTAATCTTGAATCATTTTCATGCTAAAAGTATATTATACAAAAAGAAAAGAGCCAATGAATAACATAATAGGATATTTTTGTTTGCAGATATAGGTTTGTTCGTTTAATGTTCTTTAAGTGATGTAAATTCCAGTATGTTCTTTTTAATGCAATACATTTTATTTAGAATTCAGTTATTAAGTCTAAGAGCTAATTAATTTTAATTCGAGTTAAACGATTAATTTCACTTCTTTTTATTCAACCGATTTTAAGAAAGTGAAGTCTTTTACTTACAAGTCGAAATGTCATAAAAGAGTACCGTTAATGGAGTGATATTATACCTGTTATATGAAAAATTTATGTAAATATGTATTAATAATTGTGAGATTACTAGTTGCTACTTGTTTTGTTATATAGTCACATATATCAATACGTACATTGTTAATTGCAAGAAATAAAAGAAACAAGAAGCTTTTGACTTTAGTGAGTCTTAAATATTATTCAGAGTAGACAATAAGTGTATTCTATTAGAGTGTCTTAGACATTTTCCCCCACCAAAATTAACATATAGTTTTTTTTATGATTCACAAACATGAAGGTACTTCCATGTAGGAATTATATGTTATTTGACTAAGTCGTCACTGGCTGGATGAAGTTTCACGACTGATGCCAGAAGCCATTGGCCAGAAACATTGTTCTCATGAAGTAACAGTACAATATCGCCAATTTTGTTTAATTTTATTTCATTTTTTTCGTGATTGAAGGCCACATAAAAACTCTTTACGCCATCGGTTTTAGGTATTCTGCGAAAGGTGGTCGGCAGTGCTATCAAGAATAGTTTCCTCTGGAATACAATTAGTTGGTTTTCCTATCAAAAAATATGTTGATGTTAGCACGTTGGTATTCATAGTATCGGTTGCCATTGGGCTGAGCGGGCGTAAATTAAGACAACTTTCAATTTGTGTAAGTAATGTGCGAAGTTCCCCGTAAGTAAGTAAATGATTTTTCAGATACGGCGCAAATGATGCTTAGTTGACTTCGCTCCCGCTTCCTAAAGTCCGCCAAAATTTGATGAAGCTGGGGGAATAAAGTGCCATTTTATGCCTTCATGGGCCATTGTTTCTAGAAGGTGTCCAGAGAGATAATTTATTTCGCTGACAAAGTATTAGTAACTCTTTGCTACCGCCTATAAAATTTGTACCACAATCGGAGTACAGGTCTGTATATAAGCCTCTTCCTAAAGCGAATCTACGAAATGCAGTCAAGACCTCTTCAACAGTTAAACTTAACACTGCTTCCAAATGGGTTGCTTTAGTGCACGTGCAGATGAAGAGACAGTTATATACCTCAGATATTGTTGCCGAACGTAAAGATGATAGTTTTATCGAGATAGGTCTAGCATAATCGAATTCGCTATGCTTAAACGAGCATGCAGGCTGCACACGATGGTAGGTGGATTTCCCGTTAGTTCCTGGCACGATTGCGTTTTATATATAAAGCAAGCGGTACAAATTCGTTGTACTAATTTACCTATCTGCCGGGATGAAAGTATCCAATAGTGACGT
The DNA here is from genome assembly GCA_963675445.1 of Linnaemya vulpina. Lineage (NCBI taxonomy): Eukaryota > Metazoa > Arthropoda > Insecta > Diptera > Tachinidae > Linnaemya > Linnaemya vulpina. Next base: position 78,595,300 of record OY776277.1, on the reverse strand, counting down.
GATATGTACGGATGGATTACTTGGAGTTTTTTCTGGTGAGCTTCTGAAAATATAAGCATAGAGAGTGGATTGTTCTTAGATAGTAATATGGAATGCTTCACTTGATATGAAATAATAGCATTGGAAATACGACCACTAACTCGTAAATCATTACTTTCGTTTAGAAAAGGATAAAGTTTTATTATTTTACTAAAAACAGGTAATGGTCGGAGTCAATTGAATTAGTCGAAGACGCGGACGATTAAGCTCACAAGTTTTAAGAAATCCATATTCTTCTCTTCTTTTTTTATGGAATGCTTGATATTATTAAAAAGTCTAATAACATATGAAGACACACGCAAAGCAGTTGACAATTTTATATACTTTGTTGCGATCTCTTGGTATTGTAAAATGTTAAAAGCATTTAAAGCAACAGGCTCTGTTGTTACTTTGTGAATGGAAGGTTGCACGGTTTGTGTAGGCCAAGATTCTGGATCGTTTTGTAGCCAAGGGACATATTAACTCTTCTAGCATCAATCCTGGTGATGCACAATCCGCCGGGTTGTCGCCAGATGGCACATGTCTCCATTCATAGGCGTGTGAAAGCCAATGAATGCTACTCGATTTGCTACTATCTGTTAAATAAGTGGTGCTAGTTATATGTAAATTCATGTTTGCTTTTATTGACTGCACTAATTTTCCTAATAAAGTAGCGGCGCTTAGTTCAAGTCTCGGGATACTTCTAATTTAAAATAAGCTACTTTAGTCCTAGCTTGTAATAGGTTGACAATGACCTTACCATTTCTTATTACCAGGCGAGTGTATACTACTGGTGCATAAGCTGCCTTTGAGGCATCACTAAAACGGTGAGGTTCGATGGTAACGCTCTCTGGAGTATAGTCTAGCCATCTGCGAGTTTTTAGCTTCTCCAAGTGTATCAGACTTGCTCTGATATCAATCCATTTTCGACTAATTTTCTCTGGAAGACAATCATCCCAATCGATTTTAGTTTTCCAAAGGTGTTGAAGATAATTTTAGGTATTATGGCTAGCCATCCTAATGGATCGAACAACTTGGCAGCATCTAAATGAATACTACGCTTAGTAATGATATCAGAAAATTGTAAACTAATAACAAAGAAAAAATGGTCATCTGGTGTATCCCAACATAACCCAAGTACTTTCAATGCGTTTCTCTGATGAATTGGAAATAAATCGTTTTTTTCACGATCCTCTTCAGGAATGAGTTGAATTAGATCTGCGGATTCGAAGTCCATTTTCGTAATCGGAAACCACCCGACTTCAAAAGAGTGCACATCCTTTTCTTTATTATCGCATCCCAAAATGACATCATCAACGTAAGTGCGTGTCGTTACATTATATTTTACTAGCTAGCGGGAAACAGGATCCTTCGTCTTTTGCTAGCTGTTTTAGTACCCTTATTGTAAAATAGGTCGCGGAAGTCGTTCTGTAAGTCACGGTTGCCAGAGAATATACACAAATTGTATCCTTCCACAGAGCGCATTGGAAATTTCCATATTCATGGACGTTTATTTGCCAGAAAATTTTTTCTAAATCGGCAGCGAATGCTACACGATGTTCTGTCCAGCTTAAAATTATTGCTGATAAATCATTTTGTAAGGCAGGTGCAGGTGAGAGCTCGTTATTGAGCGAAGCCTGAAGAGGTTTTCGATTGCTTCCATCAAAAACTACACGTAGTTTGGTAGTAGTACTATTTTCTCTACGTACCCCATGGTGTGGCAGAAAAGACGTTATCCGATACTGCTTACCAAATGTCGCAACGATTCATATTCGTTTATAAAGTTCACAAATTATATCGCAAATTGAGGTTAAACTTGAAGGACGATTCAATATGCTTTAATCTTTTAAGAGCGTTGTAATCCGTGTAAAATAATAATGGTAATTGCTGACCTAGCAGAAGGTTCTTGAAAAGACGTTTTACGGTATACCTTCCTGTCTTATCACGAATATGAGGTTCCCATTAATAATTTCTCACACAAATATTCATCTGTTGATATGGGTTTATCTCCTGTTATTTCTTCCTGTTCCCAGAATAGACGTATTTGTTCAGCAAGTGTGCATAAATTTGCAGAAATATTTGTATTTTCTGTCATTTCACCAATAGGTCCCGATACCATCCATCCGAAACTCATTTCTTGTAGTAAGACGCTGTTTTTGTACTTTTTCATTCCATAAAAAAGTACCTCACCATAAATATCATTTCCTAGGAGGATGTAAATTTTTTCTGCCGCCTTGAAGTGATCATCAGATAGATAGAACTTAGAATGGTTGGGGAGCTTAAAAGGACACAATTTATTACGAATATATAAAGAAACTACTAAAGCTGTTCGCTGTAATTCAAACTCTGGACGATAAGTTAATGTAGTGTTAGTATTAACAGATTTCTTTACAGTAATTGCTTTTTGCTACCTGACACTGCAATATTTATTTTATTCTTTTGTAGTGACAGTAATGAGCAAAGTTCTTCAGAAATAAAAGACACTTGAGATCCCTGGTTTACCATACCATACCAGTTTTGGTTTCCAGTTTAGAATAGTTGGTGTGTTTTCTGCAAATGTAGTGAAAACACATTTGCAGAAAACACACTAGGCCAAATGTAGTAAAAACACTACATTTGGAAAGTGGCGTGTTTTTAACAGTATCTATGGACTCTAGTGATATAAATAAGTTTCTAAAAAGGAAAGCATATCCGCAATTGGCGGAATTGAGGTAATATTTTTAACGATTTTTTCCATTCTTTGTGGGTTTGTGGATCCATTTTCTGGGATATAACATTTATTAAGATTGCATCCCATGTTGAAATGCTGATTTCCAACGACTTCAATTGGGCAAGACAATTTCTGCTGGAGTGGAGTAATTCTTTTGTACTCTGAAAAGATCCATTCAAAGATGGTATTGCGAATAACTTCTTGATAATTTGTTCAGTAAGTCTTCGAGAATTGTGAAATCTTTTTTCTAGAGCCTCCCATGCTAAAATATAGCTAGTATCTACAGCTGGGAATTTGTTTACTAAACTTAGTGGAGTTCCGATGCAAGATCCTTTTAAATAAAAATATTTTTGAATAATAGATAAAGAATGATTGCTATGAACCAGTATCAAAAACATGTCTCTGTACGAAATCCACTCCGAATAGTCACCAGAAAACTTTGGAAATTCGATCTTTGGTAGCCTCGCGCCAGCACTAAAAACTTCATTGCGGCTCCTAGGAATACCAAAGGTACTAACATGGGCTATGGGACTCTGTTGAGGATCTAAGTCAAACAAGGAATCAAGCAAACTGGTTTTAAAGAAGATGTAAGAATCATAGGGTATATCCTTTTAGTTTATTGTGCTTTCTCGGATAGCCCCCATATTTGCTCGTGACCACGCATAAAACTTTTGAAGCTTCTTTCCAGCTTGTCTAGTATTATTTGCACATACCCTCTAGTTTTACCTTCTTTCGATTTCTGATGGAAGTGTATTTCCATTCGTTCAATGTGGGTTAAAAGCTTTTTCTGGTCTTCAATTAAGGTACCCATTTTTATAATTTTTAGTCAAAGAGAAAAATTAAAAAAATTCTTACAAAAAGTAGATAAACCGTATTAAAAACGGCAGTAGTGGACTGCTTGCAAGTCCCGGGTTTCGGCACCAAATTTATGTAGAGAATTTTGTTTCGTTTAATGTTTTTTAAGTGATGTAAATTCCAATATGTTCATGTTAATTCAATACATTTTATTTACAATTCAGCTATTAAGTTTAACAGTTAATTAATTTTTATTTGAGTTAAACGATTAATATTACTTGGACTTACATTATCCTTATTCAAACGATTTAAAAAAAAATGAAGTGTTTTACTTACAAGTCGAAATGTCATAAAAGAATACTATTAATGGTGTGATATTATTCCTGCTATTACTGGTTTCTACTTGCTTTGTTAAATAGTCACATACATATATCAAAAAAAAAAAAAAAAAAAAAAGCAAAAAAGTAATTTATTTTAGTGAGTTTTAAATATTATTAAGACAATGAGTGTATGTTATTAAAGTATCTTAAACATACACATATACCCGCCTCAATATCAGAAATCGTTTCTTAGCAACAATTGAGAAGTACTCGTGGCGTTTTTGCATCTTCAAATAAAAAATACACAGTGTTTAAAATTACCATCTTTCTACAACCATAAAAATTCTTATCTGAATTTGTTCCAATTAATATTTTCCACTGTTTTTGTTATTGCTATATATAAAACTGCCAATTTCCATTATTTTTTTTGTCATTATTGTGGAAATACATACACAAATATAATTATATATTTTACATGCAAAGGAGCAGAATAAGTAAGTTTCTTATTTAGTTGTAAAATAAATATTTTACCATTTTCTTTCAATACCGTGTCTGAAACTCAGTTAATTATAAGTTAACTTTATAATATTTTAACACTGCTATGACCTTTGAGCTAGACAATTACTTTGAAATTAACATAAAGTTAACATCATAAGCGATGGCTTTTACTTAATCTCTTGTTAAATAACTCAAAAGCAGTTAAATTTAAATCAACTCAAAATCAGTTTTTGAAACTTACAGTTCTCAATATATTCTTGGAAACAAAATCGCCAGTATGTAGACACGTACTGCTCTTCGTAAGGCTCAAAGGATGTAGGGACTACTACGTGCGCTAGTACCTCCAAACAATCGATGGCGTCAGGTAAATCTTCAGTGGTTGGAGGAGCTCCGAAAGCTTCTAAATCACTGAAGAGGAAGCCGGAAGCATGGGGAGCAGCCCATGTATGCCAAAGTGGAGCGCAGGAAACTAGCAGAAGAGCTGAGCTATGCTGTCATTGATTCCAGCAACCCATCAAGCAAAATTCCAGTGCACTACCGCAAGAAGGTGGAAAGTGCCATAAATAGATTTATTGTGGAGATACTACGAAACCAAATAAACAGCATCAAGGCACCATGGGAAGATAGAAGACTCTCGCTTGTGAAGAAGACGGAAATCCCAGCCCTAACAAAGGCATCCTTTTATATAAAAGGATGTGGTGGAAGTCTGAGATCAGAGTCCATAGAAAATATTATTTGCAAGCAAAACAAAGGCGTCGATGCGAGCAAGTGGGAAATCTCCCACCGTGAGGAGGCAGAGGAGGGAACCTTGACATTGGTGTTTCTGAACAAAGCGTCCATGGCCTACCTCGAAGAACGAAGAGGGAAGGCTTTCTTTGTCACCTCGGCCATATACTGCAAAGTCGGGAAGACTCCCATTGGATGGTAAGTAGACCCGACTGAGTATGCCAAAAAAGATAAGGCGGAGCGTAAAGAAAAAGGGGAATCAGAGATCAGTGTATCCAAAAGGGCTGTTGGATAAATATGCTGCTGCTACTGCAGATAAACCTCCATCGGAGTAGAATGGTGACTCAAGCCCTGATGGGGCAAATAACAAAATGTAAGATACACGTTGTGTTCATACAGGAACCATGGACAATTAAGAACAAGGTTTCTGGTTTGAACGACTGTAGTTATAAACTTTCTTATGCAAAGACTGGGGCTAGGCCCGGGGCGTGCATAATATGTCAGAAGGGACTAAACTTTCCTCTTTCCTCAGAATTATCAACATCAGACGCCACAACTCTACTATATGGCTGTCGAAACATGGTGATGGCTTCAGCGTATCTGCCCTCGGATACCCCGACACTTCCACCAACTTTGGAATTGAGGTGAATCTAACCTACCGCCAGGAGTAAAGGTAGGAATATCTTAATAGGCTGTGAAGCCAACTCGCATCATTTTTCTTGGGGTAGCACAAATTGCAACTATAGAGGTGATGCGTTATTTGAGTATTTAATGGCAAATAACCTCTTCACAGTAAACACCGGGAATGAATCAACTTTTATTAACAGAGTTATGGAAGAGGTTATTGACATCACTATATGCTCAAAAAACTTAATTGATGAAATAAGCGATTGGTACGTGTCGGAATTACATTCCTTCTTGCATCATCCTTATATTTTCAGTTATGAGCTCAGGGCAGGAGAGCCCTGAACCGAAAGTAGTTTACTCCCCGAGAAATATAGAGAATCCAAGGATAATGATAGATACTCAAATGGTATGTAGAGCAATGAAGAGCTTTTCGCCCTATAAAGCAGCAGGGCCTGATGGCATTTTCCCGGCTCTTCTTCAAAAGACTATGGACCTAATAGGGGATAGGTTGGATAATATATTCTCAATCTGTTTTATTAATGCATAAACTCCCCTGGCATGGAGGGAGGCTAAAGTCGTCGTCATTCCAAAACTAGCCAAGGATAGCTATGCAGATCCAAAGGCTTGCAGACCGATTGGCCTAACTTCTTTCTTACTGAAAACGTTGGAATTAATTGTGGACATAATTTAACAACACGCTTACATTAGAAGCAGGTTTGTCGAGACAGCCCTACAGGAAGTTTTGCATCATATAGAGAGAACCTTCGAATGGGGTATGTACGCAATAGCTGTATTTATAGATATAGAACGGGCTTTCAATATTATTGACTCGATAGGTAAGTTTGACTTGGACTAGAGATTTATTGCATGGATCAGTCATATGCTTAGGAACAGGAAGATAAGTTGCGAGGTTAACAATACAAGAATAGGAGGGAACGTATGTTGCGGAACGCCACAGGGGGGTCTTCTATCTCCCTTGCTGTAAGTGGTGACCATAAATACCCTACTGAAAACATTATCCCATAAAGGATTTGCTCCCGTCTTCTATGCAGACGACGTAGCGATATTGATTAGGGGAAACAATCCTAGGGTTCTTTGTGAAAAGGCAATAGAGGCCCTAAATTTAGCTCATACCTGGGCTACAGAAAGGCGTCTCAATGTCAATCATGAGAAGACAGAAATTTGTATGTTTACAAGATAACGGAAGATTGCACGGCAGGAATCACCGGTGTTTTTCAGAATTGTCATGTATACAAACACACGTCTATAGCTACATATTAAATAAAGTAACACCAACAACAATCATGCCCAAGAAGCTTCGCGAAGTTACCAGACGACGTCATTTTCGCTATATAAAGGCGCTTCCAGAGCTCAGCGAGTGGGCGTGTGATTTCAAATATAGACGTCTTAACATCGGTAAATGTTTAGTAGTACAAATACTCGTGTTACAAATAAAGTGTTGCCGCATTATATTTCTAAAATTAATTTGTTTGTGTTTTAATTTGATGTAATTAAACGAATCCTTGAAGGATAAGTTAAAAAATCCCTTTTTACGAAAAGGTCTAAAAACGTATCAATTGGTGTTAGAAGTGGGATTGCAAAATAATTAAAAGGACATTGCAATTTAAGAAAAAAAATGACATTATAAAAAGAAAATTAAAATAAACAATCATGAAATTTGAGGAGCTAAAAGTTGAACAGCTGAAAAAGGAGCTCAGTAAGCTGGAATTGCCAACAGTAGGTAACAAGGCTGACCTGCAGAAAAGGCTGCTAGATGAGTTTAGTAATCGCGGCATGGACACCGGGACATACGAGTTTGAGGACAAAGACGATGTGCAGGTATGCCCTCCAGCCACGACCAGAAGCATGGACATAAATTCAATGTTCGCTGCTATGATGATCCAGATAAAAGGAATCAGTGATGTACAAAGTGAAATAAAACAAAACTCTCAGCAGAAGCAGGAGGCATCAAAGATCAGCAGTGACAAGCTTGTAGCCGAAATAACTGAAATAAAACAGAACTCTCAGCAGATGCAGGAAAAGCTTGTAGCCGAAATACAGGAGGCAAATAAAGCCACGAACGAGACCCTGGTAGAGGTTTCTGAAGCCATTAACGAGAGGGTGGATTCTATTCAGGATAAATTCTCAGAGCTGGTGGATAGAGTCCAACATCTAGAAAGCGGTGGCCTGGAACAGCAAAGGAGTTCGAAGAGAAATTGCATGCTGTAGAGTACAAAGTGCATAACCTGGAGTGTAGTGGCGGGCCAGTACGAGCAGTTGCGGAGGTTACTGCGCGGATAAAAGCGCCATGCTTCAACGGCAGCGTACCATTGGGCATATTCAAATTCCAGTTCGAGACGATTGCTAGCAGAAATGGATGGGATGCTGAAGAAAAGGCCATAGAGGTGATTTTTTCCTTAAAGGGTACAGCCGCAGAGGCACTTGAGAACTTGTGGTGAGCACAAGCGCGATTTATACAGAATGGAATTGCGATGTAGAGTTCAGAAGCCTAACGAATCTCTACAAGATTTCGCAATGGAAATCGAGCGTTTAGCGCAGCTCACATATCCAGGCGAGAGTCACCGGTTCCTGGACCACTTTAAAACTGAGGTTTTCATTAATGGCATTCGCGACTCTGATGTTAAACTGGCGGTGTGCGCTACGGAGAAATCCACTTTCGCTTAAACTGTTTCATTTACGCTGGAGAGACTGCAAGGATGGTTTTCAAGCCACAGATATTTAAAGTGCGGAATGTGGAGGTTTTGTCTGATGAGGATTACAACCTAGTTGCTAGTTTTAAGGAGGCAATGCGACAACTGCTGGAAAAAAATGCTACCAAAGAAAAGCCTAAGTGCTTTAACAGTGGAAAGATCGGTCATTTTTAGCGCAGCTGCAAAGCATCAAGGAAGAGAGGTAGATCTGCTTTGCCACCAAGAAACAGCATTGAGCATATAAGGGGCACAAAGCATAACAATGCGGATGCTCTTTTAAGAAGACCCTGCTGTTTAGAGTGTAAACATTGTGTTAGAACCGAGCAAAAGGAAGGCGTTGTGGATGTTCGGCTAATGCACATCGGCCCTGAGAAAGACTGCTCAGCGGCACAGAGGGACGATAGCATACCAAGGAAAATTATAGCGGCCAAAGAAGAGGACAGACGACTGCCCCGGAATGAAATTTCGGCTGAAAGCCCACTTGCCAAATCTTACTGGACTCAGTGGAACAGCCTCAAGGTAATAAAAAGGTTTTTATACCGTGTCTGGGAAAGTGTAGATGGCAAAACAACTTCAAATTTAATAGTTGTGCCATACTCCAAGATAGGTAAAGTTTTACAGGAGTTTCATAATGGACCTAGTGGCGGTCATCTTGGAGTAACAAAAACACTTGAGAAGCAGTTTTTTTAAATTGAGTTGGATGTCAACATGCCGTAGCCGACTGGATAGCAAACTGCCCACAGTGCATAGCAGCCAAAGGCCCAGTAAGAAGAAGCCGGGGCAGCTACAACAATACAACTCAGGAGCACCATTCGAGCGGATCGAAATGGATGTAGCAGGTCCCTTTACCGTCACTGAAGCGGGAAATCGTTATGTACTTGTGGTAATGGACTATTTCAGTAAATGGCCAGAGCTGTATACTATACCTAACCTGGAAGCAAAGACACTTGTAAATACATTCCTCAACAACTGGGTATGTCGCTATGGTTTCCCAATAGAATTACATTCCGACCAAGGAAGGAATTCCGGGTCTGCCATATTCAAGGAAATGTGCGAGTTATATGGGATAAAGAAAGCCAGAACGATGCCGTTGCATCCATAGTCTGATAGCATGGAAGAAAGTTCAATCGCAACTTAGAAGAGTACCTACGGAAAGTAGTAAGCAACCATCAGAGGCATTGCTACGAGCACATCCCCAAATTTTTGATGGCATATAGGTCAGCTGTACACGACTCAACATCGAGAATGCCTGCCAAAATTATCTTCCGGACGGAATTAAAACTACCTGGTGATTTGGAATTTGGTGTTAAGCCAACTGTAGAAGAGGGAGCTATTACGTCCCAAGAGAAGGAGGACTTAAACGCACTGCATGAGTTCGTGCGTAATAGAATCAAGATGGTCAGTGACAAGATGAAGGCTAGGTATGACCGCGCAGCAAACTCGGAGGGATTTATGGAAGGACAATTGGTTTTACTTTATAACCCACAACCGGAAACAGAAGTATAATAGCCCAAGATCGAAAATGAAGATAGTACTTCTCGAACGATTGGCGCACTATGGAAGAGCTGATTGTATGCCTATTCGGGTCAAACAGGCTTAAGTGGGCGACAGTGTTACACAGATTAGAAATATATTTAAATAAGATGACAATGTGGCTATATGTACTTGGCAGCACTGCCAATTAATCTCTAGTTGTCAAAATGTTACAACCCTAGTCAACACAATATTGATAATATTCAAATTAACGGAAATGAAATACTTCAGAATATACAAGATCATTCGAGGCTGTGTCAATAATAAGTGTAAACAACAACAACGAAAAACCTAGCAACATAAATGCTAAGAGATGTTATTCTTAATGATCTTGTATGCAAGTATTCGATGCTAATAAAGCTAAACAGGTTCACAAGTATACACATAGAAAAAGAAACAAAACCACAAAACACACAGAACACTCATACATACAACCACGCATAGTTACCATAGACAAAACACACAGAACACTCATACATACAACCACATATAGTCACCATAAGCAAAATACACAACATTGTCATGTATAGAAACACACGTATTTAGCTACATGTTAAGTAAAGCACAACCAACAACAACCCTGCCCAGAAGTTTCGCGAAGTTACCAGACGACATCACTTTTGCTATATAAAGGCGCTGCCAGAGCTCAGCGAGTGAGTGTGATTTCAAACATAGACGTGCTAACATCGCTAAGTGTTGAGTAGTACAAATACTCGTATTAATACAGTAGTAAATAAAGTGTTGCCGCATTATATTTCTAAAATTAATTTGTCCGTGTTTTAATTTGATGCAATAAAACGAATCCTTGAAGGATAAGTAATAAAACCGTTTTTACGAAAAGGTCTAAAAACGTAACAATATTTATATATATATATATATATATATATATATATAGGATTCTTATGAATAGCCAAGACAATTGAGTGACGTTCGTCTGATTGTACGAGAAATCGGGTTTTCCAAGCCCCCAGAAAAATTATGTACGTATGTAAAGAAAATTGTAATGGTAGTAGACGTTTATATATATATATATATATATATATATATATATATATATATATAAACTCTCTCTGTCTCTGTGAATTAACACTTCGCAAAGTAGCCTTTGCGTGTCTAAATAGGGTGACATGAGTTACATTTTTCATGTTAATCATGGACATATGGACATAGCTCTACATATATAAATAGCGACAATTGACGTACATAAAAGAAGTCACAATGAAGTTAAAAATAGAAAAATAACATAAAATCAAATATATTCAAAAAAATTAAGACGCACTTAACATTTCGGAGTTCCGTGTGGTGATTGAAAGCTGTACAACTTTTAACATGTTCGCTTCTTAGACACTTTAAGCCAATATCTTGCTACTTCTGAATATGATCTCATATAATTAACATATTGACTTCATAGTACTTAAAAAGATCAATTACATTGTATCTGTTACTCATAATTATTATTAAAATAATATATTATTAGAATATAAGTTGAGTGACAACGAATTTATCTATTATATGGAATCGTCTTAGTTTAAAAAAAGAAATCCTCCTAAAGTTATGGCATTCCTTTAAATGAATTCACTTTGTTGAACGTAGTAAACTCTGATGGTATATCAGCATCACATTCTATGCGTTTTATACCTGATCATGCTTTTAAGGTTACAGTAAGCAAATATCACAAGCAAACATAACTAATCTTGTTACCAATGTCATTAATAAATATGCTACCCTGAGGAACTATAAGTTAAATAGCTCTCCGATAATTTAATTTAATTATTATTAAGGACAACAAGTCCTGGTCAAGAGCTTATACACAAAATTAACTACAGCTTCTTCCATACCGTAGACTTTACAAAAATCAAATTGCCTATCGAATAATATTATGTTATTACGTAGTTAATCAAATAAAAAAATTAAGAGTTTTGCACGAATAAACATTTTTTTCTCGTGCGATAATAGATAAGAGATAAAGAAAAACTAAAATAAAAACAATTTTTTTACACATCTTCTGGTGAAATCAGATGACTCGTTCCCGAGTTAGGGTGAAATATGTCTACGTACCTGGCTAATTTAGGGGCAAAATATTGCCACTCCCATAAAAAAATCTGGATCGACAAAAAGTTATTTTTTGCAAAGCAGTGTTATGGCACAAAAAACATGACTAGAGGTGAACAACCCGTTATAACTTGGTCTGCTAAATAAATTAGTATATATAAATTCTAACAGCTGTTGCCTTGTTATGAGCTGAATAAATTTTTTTTTTGCTGCGGGATACGGAAAAACGTTCAGTGGCTGCCAGCTACGTAAGTTAAACGAGATAATTTTTTTACTTGTACATATATATTTAGTTCTTGCGATTTAGTGCTCTTTTCAAATTTTTTATGTTATAAAAATTTGATTTAATGTACAGACATATAGGTGTGAACAAAACAGAACAACATTCCTGAAAGACTACTGACCTGACTTTTTTATTTGCAGCACAACAACAACTATTTTAAACTGGTCTAAGAATTTATGACTTTATGACTAAATAGCACGAAGTGCGAATACCCCTAAATACTTGCTGAATAAGCTCGAGAGAATTCCAGGTACCTAAACATTTATGTAAAGATAAATTATTCAAAATAGCTTCAATATGAATATTATGAATTTCTGAGAAATGAGAACCTGTTTCTGCTTGCAGTAATATTCTAAGAAACTTAACGTTATTATCTGGAAGAGTGAGGATATCGCTCATTAAGTTTTAAATTTTATTAACAAAGAAATCTGCTATATTTCTTAAAATTTCTTATAAGTTCATTACGAAGAATCTGCCATTTTTACATAAAATATTTCATTGCTATTTATTGATAAAATATAATAGTATCTTCGATTTAATGAAGCAGTATCGTTGATACAATTAAATTTGACCGATTCACAGTGGAAAATTTTAGTCCATATCGCATCAAATATCTAACTTTTTGTTCTTAGAGGTAGAGTTCTGAAATTTTTCACGAACAATCTTAAATGTATTTGCTATTATTCTGTAAGATATGAGCCAAATTAAACCAGAACATATTTCAGAACAAAGGAAAGAATTTTATCTTTGTGCACATTGAGATGACTTGTACATGTATTTGGTACAAAATAGTGACTTTAACTTTAAATAAATTTCATTAATTTGTAATTTAATAAAATAACATATTATAAAATGTTATTTACATATTCGATGTATATTGTTAACAATAACTAAATAATACATTAAAACATAAACTTAAAAACATTTTGTTAGGTATAGTGTAACTTTAAATATTTAAATAATACCTTAACCTTGGCATTTTCTTCTTAAAAATCGATATTTTGTGGTTACTTCATCAGTTTAATACAAATCTTTTGCAAGTTTGGCGGATGGTTTTCTTATACTTGTTACATATGGATCAGAGGTGTAAAGAAGTCTGTTGAAAACATCTTCGTTAGTGCCTGATCGCGAACATTTTCGAAAGTGATGTAAGCGATAATTTTTGTAGTCTTTATTGCGCGACTCTGCAAAATGTTTCATAATGCTTTCCTAATGTATCAATATTTTGTGGACAGATGATGGCACATGATACCAGTTGTATATTTTATATACAATCTTGGTGTTTCCATTGCATATTCGGCAAATTTTCCAGGGTCTATTATAAAATCAGATGATAAAGCTTGGAGAATTGTGTGAAAACTTTTATTAGTTCTTCATCTACTCCAATTATATCAGCAGATCGCCAAAAATAAAATATTCTAGCGGTATTACCATCATTGCTGCTACCACAGTTTTTTTTATATAATTCACTATATATTTTCTTCAGAAAGTTGATAAAATTTTTCAACAAAAACATTAATACTTTCTTTATTTTTCCCACTTTCAATATATATATATATATATATATATATATATATATATCAATTATTTGAACACTTAAAATTATTAATTTAAAAAATTCGTTCTAATTTTTTAGCCTTTGATTTTTATATATTTTAAATAATAATTTCGATCTTAAGGCTTATTTTTATAAAAAACTATTAACTTTTATTAATATCGATATTTCGATATCCTCTGTATAGACACATAAAACAACAAAAATATTGACATATGTAATATTTGAAAAGAATTTTGTTGTTTGTTAATAAATTATAATTAATTTTTGTTTGTTATCCTGAAGAAGATATCCAGAGGATATCGAAATATCGATATTATTAAAGATAAATAATTTTTTATGAAAATAAGCCTTAAGCTCGAAATTATTATTTAAAATATTTAACGAAAATCATTTGTTAAATTTTCTAAATAACTGTGTTTTTTAACATTATTGAATGTAACTTCTGTTTAGGCACGAATATGCAGCTAATATTTTTATATAAGTTTATTAATATATTAAGCTTTAAAATTTTTTACATATTAGCGCAGAGCTAAGCAGAGCTCCTAATAAAAGTCTTACCGAAGTTTTTACATGCAGCCAAAACAACATTGTATCATTCAGGAACTAAAATTTCAAATATTTTCACTAAAACCTGATCCGCTATGTATAAAATCGGAATCTACATGAAATTACCTTTCCAATAAGGTATATAACTCCTTAATTATAAAGTGAGTTATATTAAAACTATGTTCTGAAATATGTTTTATTTTTATGGCAATAAATCGTTATCGCAAAAAAATGTGAATACGGTCCTTATTTCCGAGTATTCCTAATGACCAAACATCAAATATTTTCCTCAAATTATTAAGTACGACATCTTAGCTGTTTGATAAAAAAAAATTATGGTGTAATTCGAACTTTTTTAAAAATGAATTATGGGCTGGTCTTACTCTACGATTTTCCACTGTGCGATGCTTAAAAATGCACAAATATATCAGAAAATATTTACGAACTTATTTTATCAGACTTTCATAATATACACGAAATCTTTATTTCATAGATAATAAGGTCTAAGTTCCTATCAATATTTCTAAAAATTTTTGTGAAATTTTTTTTTTGGGTTTGGTTTGGAAATTGTTTTGTAGGAGTCATAAAACAACTTTTTTTAGTATTCAGTTCTTATTAGTGTTTTAAATTTTTAACTTTTCAGCATTCGATGGTTTGTACTTATTCTTACATCTCCCAAGAGGAACGTTTTCGTAAAAATATAAGGGAAAGCAAACTTAGAACTTCCATTCTGTGGTTATAACAATAATTTTCTCGTCAAACTAAAAGGAGTACGTGGCAACACGTTGCGCAAAATTGCAGTTAGGGTTTCTGTGTTTAATAACTTTTTTATTTAATGGTTAATTATAAGTATTATTTTTATTTTATAAAGTATATTAAAGAGAAAAATTAATATTCCTCAGGATATTCGGCTTAACATATTCGTGCTTTTCCCACTACATTTTGCAGAACTTTTCGTAAACTTTTCGGTGTTTTGCCTTGAGTTTCGTTGCGAATTTTTTGTTTTAGCTGTGGTATGGTCGCTGGCTTATTTGCGTATACCCTTTCTTTCGAATAATACCAAAGACAACAGTCTATCGCTTTTGCAAGATGTAATGCGCTCCCCAAAAGGTCCCAAAACAGAGCCATTGTATCTCTTGCATTGCTCTATATGGTTGGAACAAGAACTGTGGATGGTTTTCTACAACCAGTCTTAAAAAGATGTCCAGCATCCTTTGATATTCAGCACCGTTAAATATAATTAATTCGCCATGTAGCTTTTTAAGGAAATATGGCTAAATTATCATATCAGCCGACTTTACGTAAACTGTACAATTTCAAATTCCCCAAGTTTTTTTCACAAAATTCTAGAATAAAATAGAACGCATAAATTTATTAAAATTTTATTAAACATTCACACCTTTGCGCACCCTTTGCTACGCACTGTTCAATACCAAAGTTTTTTTTCCCCATTCCTCTGTTCTCGAAAAATAACTGAACATTCTAACTGTCTTTTCCAAGTCAAAAAGTAAACATACTCTTCCAAAATTCATTCACTTAATAGTATGTCACCTTATTTTTAAGTTATCCACAATTTGCAACCTTAATATAAAAAATCTTATAAATAGAAATTTATAAAAAATATATGGAAAACGGATGACCTTTTATGCTATCCCTGTAACTTGCCGTGTTATCGTAACCTGTTTTTTGTGCTCTTCTGTGTTTTTGAGCTCTTCAAGTTAAAACTCTGTTTGAATTTTCACACCAAAAAATGCCCATACGACTAGCGCTGATTAAAGTAGTTTTTGATTACAATGAAATAATCGGACACACTAACTGATCAGACACATACATATCTTCACAGTTTAAAACAGAACTTAAATATCTTACGAACCGATTAACAGGTTCTGACGCGGCTTGCATTGATCGACGTGATTTTCAAGTGTTAGAGTAATTAAAAAAAACTTTTAAAAATGCTTTTTTTCATATACATAATTTAATATCTACGGATTCGAATCGGCTCAGCTATTCAAAAGTTATAAGCGGGTGCATATGTACCCTGTCGGAATTTGAGCTAACCATAAGCTAACTGATGACTCGCGACTGACTCATTTTCTACACTAACGCTGGATCAGTTTTAACATGTAATGTCCTAGGAATGAGTGGAATCACTTTGCATCAGTTTCAGGCTAACCACAAACTAGCTCATTTTTAGTTAGCTTATTATCGATGTAAGCTGGTTGGTGATTTGCTAGACTCATATGAGTTAACTTAAGACGCATATAAAATGAATGCACCTTTCTATTGCATTTTATTTAAAGGAATATTATTATTTAATAATACTAATAAAATTAATAATGTCGCCTTTTCATTAGTTTTATTGCATTTCTTAATGCTTTCTCTGTGTCGTCTTCACCATTAATACGAATTGCATCTAATTAATGATAAGGAAAATTAATTAAAATTTAAGACAATTCGTTATATTAGATAATTATCTCACCTTTTAAAGCACCAAAAATCCTTGTAAACTTTTTAACTGGCACATGGCCATGCACTCCGTAAATGTTACATCCCAAAATTAGATCCAAAGAAAGAACTTTCGTCAGAGTTTTCCGTAGTTTTACTTTTCATAAAGGATGACATACAACAAACCTGCAATTATTTGTTAGATTAAATAATTACTTATTTTTATTTTGAATGGAAAAAGACTTACATAAGTTAAATCTCTAGCCGCTTTTGTTTTATTTCTGAGCGTAAAGGGATTTTTTTAAACATTATGTTACAAAGAGCAACAACAACTGGATTACTTCTGCATCAGATTTTAGTTAGTTTATGAGCTAGTCTCAAATGAATTAGCTAATTATCAACCATATTATGAGCTAGCTCACAAAATTCCACACACGTACGTACATATATGGTGACAAGCCTCTACTACAATTTGGAAGATTGTTTTATAAAAAATCACTATACCAAGTCTTCCTCGAGTACTTTTGACGATTACAAAATGATTAATCACTTATGCGCTTGAAAAAAGACTCGAAAATGATTTGATCTAATGCTTAAAAAGCAATTTATTGAAAATACAATAACAAAACATCATATAGGTGTTTGAAAGCTTTGAAAGAAGCGTAAAATATTATATTGTAAATTATAGTTTATTAATATGAGTGATGTCGGGGTGTAAAATTTATATAAAATCACAATTTTAAAAGTTTATATTGTACTGAATAAATATATTATATTAAAATTAAAGTCCCTAACAGTAGGTATACAAATATAAATACAATTTTGTGGAAAGTGATTTTCAAATAAAAAAATATAATGTCAGCCAAGCCAAGTGCGAAAAAGATTTATTTAATAACAATTATTAAAGGTAGGTACACGTCCAACAAGGAAAGCATCCCGAGAATAAAAATAAAGTTGATACAAATTTTAATTTACACAATCTCACATTAAAGGGTTAACAGGTGGTATCAAAAATTACCCAATTAAACTCATTTTTTGGAATAATAAAAATCTTGGGTCATTTACGAGCCCCCTTTTCAACCTTTAAAATTTAAATTGAACAGCTAAGAAAAATACGTGTCCATTTAGTTTGTATTCTCTACAATACATCAAAGCTTTATTAAGATTTGACAGTTTGCATCGGGATACTTCCCTTGCAATTCTAATTGTCTTAAATTAAAAAAAAACTTAAGTAATATATATTATCTAAGCAACGTATTTCCCATCACAAATTCAAATGCACAGAGAAAGAAGGACCGCTTAACTAAGAGAAAACATCAAATATAAATTTCATTTATAAAATATTGTTATAGCTTTTTTAAAACTGTGAATTATTTTTTATATTTTAAAAAGGATTAATTATATAATTTTAAGTGGGATTCAAAATTCTTCGGAAAGTTCGTATAGGGTGTAATAACAACACAATACTGTCGGAAAAAGTTTACACACGCGGTATGCATATTTTACAATTACATATTTATTTTATCTCATTGTAATTTTTATATTTATTGTTTTTGACAAAAATAATTTATAAACTCAATATATATTTTCATACTTGTGTTTTTGGAGCAAACAAATTACAAAAACAAAACACACTTATATAATTTGAATAAACTGAAGTAATTTATAATATAAATAGAAAAATATCGCTCTCTATAATCGATTACAAGTCTGACTGAAAAAAGAGTAAAAAAGAAACAAACAGATATACGACCAAAAAACGACTCATAAATGATTTGCAAAGGACTAGCAATAGGACTAAAAAAGACTCGCAAATCATTAAAAATATGAGTCATAAATGAGTCGAAACTGATCAGAAAAGAAGATAATAAAAGACTCCTCAAATCGAGTCGCGGCTAGTGTACCATTTTCTTCCGAAAAAACAATCATTTATGATCCGAAAATGAGCTCATATATGCTTATTTTAATCGCACAGAGGAATCCAATATGATCAATTTTCTTCTAAAATACTTGGAGGGAGCTCTAGGAATTGAATATATCTACGACCATAAAACGTTAGGATTAAACCAATAATATCCTTATTTTCTAAAATTTTTGATTTATTAGCGGGGAGATAAAAATGTTCTTATTGAAACTTTCATATAGCGAAGGCATCACTAATGGTGTTTTCTTTTCTACAAAAAAATATTATATTTCCATGTAAAAAGAGTAATTTCGTGTTCGTTTCTTAAAAATGTTTTGCTCTATAAAAGGGTACTGTGTTCGATTCAAAAAATATCTCCCTCAATAATGGTGAAAGGCATTGCACTTTATGCCCCATACAGGTAATAATGTTACCAGAAGAATTTGGAAAGAAATCGCCTAGAATTACTAAGTAAAAAGTTACATTTCAAAAGTTAATATCTTTACTGTTTTATATAACAACTATGAGAACACATTACATTAAGTGATATTAGATCTTACAGGATTTGGAGTTTTGAAATTGCGCTCAAAAAAGTCTTTATATAAAAAAATCGTTAAAGCTTCGGGTCGATAAACTGGCAGTCTGGCAACCAATTTTTACTGTTTGTATAGTTTATGAATATTGGAACCCAAAAAAAATACAATAACTTTCTATTATAAAGTTACAACAGTAATAATCATTTATTGAAAAATGAAATTATATATCATAATATAATTATCAAAGGTTACTAAATTATATAATTCAGAATTATATAATTCAGAAAAGTATTTTTGTTGACAAAGTAAATTAAATCTAACATCCCCTCTAAAAAAAAAACATTTCTTTAATTAAATTCTTCTAGTTTTTTTACCTCTTTTTGATTAATAATATTGTCTAATATATATTAAGCTTAAGGTCAATTTATTTTTATTATCTTATAAAATTGTTTTTCAATATTTCGTCACTCCTTTGTGTGACTTCTTCAGGACATTTATTTTTTAATTTGATGTGAAAAAATAATTTTTGTTTATAAAACAACAATATGAAAATTATTATTTTATTTATATTATTTTATTTATATTTGTATTTTGTTGACAAATAATTTTCATATTGTTGTTTTATAAACAAAAATTATTTTTTCACATCAAATTAAAAAATAAATTTCCTGAAGAAGTCACACAAAGGAGTGACGAAATATTGAAAAACAATTTTATAAGATAATAAAAATAAAGAGACCTTAAGCTTAATATATATTATACAACATCATTTCTTTAATTAAATATTTAAATTTTGGAAGTGGTAAAGCCTTCGTAAGGAAATCTGCTATTTGCTCCTCTGAAGGACAGTAAGTAACTTTGATAATATCATTATTATGAAGGCTCTTTATATGATGATACTTCACATCAATGTGTTTCGTTCTTGCACTAAATTTTTCAGATTCAATTATTTTAATACAGCTTTGATTATCTTCGAACATTGGAACGGGAGTGCCCACATAAATTGACATATCTTCCAGTAATTGCTTAATCCATAATAATTCTTGAGCTGCCAATGAAACAGCAATGAATTCTGCTTCAGTAGATGACAATGCAACTGTTGTCTGATTTTTAGATGACCAAGAAATAGTACTTGTGCCTAATAAAAATATAAGCCCACTGGTGGACTTCCTGTCATTATGATCTCCAGCCCAATTAGCATCAGTATAACATTTTAATTTCAGATCTGATTTTGCTTTGATTATTAGTCGTTTATAAATTGTACCTTTAAGATATTTTACAACTTTCTTTGATGCTTCCCAATCACATTTTCTTGGATTTTCAACTCTTCGACACAATATTGAAACCGCTATTGCTATATCTGGCCTAGTAGTTATTGAAAGATGAAGTAACATTCCTATAATAGACCTATAATTTTCATTACTAGGTAATAAATTTTCATTATGACTAATCTTTATAAATTCCGGTTCCATTGGAATCGAACTAAACTTCCCGTTTTCTAGCTTTAGTTCATCAATCAGCAGTTTGATTTGAACTTCTTGATGACGTAGAAAATCTCCGTTTGAATTTCTGTTTATTTGTATACCCAAATATGTTTTTACGTTTCCGAGATTCTTGCATTCAAAATATTGATTTATTTTATTATTAATTTCGTCTATATATTCTTTCTTTTTGGCACAAATTAATATATCGTCTACATATATGAGTAAATATACCATTTCATTGTTAATTAGTTTTGAAAATAGACATATGTCTGCTTTTCCAGCTTCAAATCCAATTTTTAACAAAACTTCATTTGATTTATTATACCAGGACTTCGCTGCCTGTTTCAGTCCATACAGTGATTTTTGTATTTTGCAAATACACCTTTTACTATATAACCTTCAGGTTGTTCCATGTATATATCCTCCTGAATATCTCCATTCAAAAAGGCTGATTCGACATCTAAATGTTTCACTTTATATTTTTTTACTGAACTTACTGCCAATAGGGTTCGTAACGTTGTAAATCTTCACCGAAAGATTGTGTATAACCCTTAGCTACTAATCTAGCTTTATATTTAGGTTTATTTATTGCATCACTTTTCATTTGAAACACCCATTTACATCCAATCACTTTCTTTCCTTTTGGAAGATTAACCAATGTCCATGTTTCTTTATTTCTTAAACACTCCATTTCTGCATCGGTGGCTGCCATCCAGAGTTCCCTGTCTGATTTAGATGAACTTAATATTTGTTTCCACGAACCTGGAGTTTCGTTATTGTCCAATACTGCACTTTTTGCAGTTTGCTTGTAGTTAAGTTTCGGTTTATTCTTAATACGTTCAGACTGGCGAATTTGAGGTTGAGTAACTGGTAATTCATAAAATTCATCGCTTTCTTTTTGAAATTTGTATTCTTCGTCCTCGTTATCTTCTTATTTTTCATATCTACTACTACTTGCGTTCTGTAAAATTCTATATCCTTTGCAATGCTCATCATAACCAACTAACACACCTTCAACTGATACATTATCGAGTTTACGACGTTTACACTTCGGCACTTGCACAAACGCTTTACTGCCATAAACTTTTATATTGCTTATGTTAGGTTTTCTGTTAAACCAAGCTTCATAAGGAGTTTTACTAATACATTTACAAGGCTCTAACCATTTCCACTAATGTTCGGTTCTTACGCTCCGCTACTCCATTCTGTTTTGGACAATAGGGTACTGTGTTTTGCAATATTATACCATTGTCTTTCATAAATTTTTTCATTTCGGAGTTTACAAACTCTCCCCCATTGTCGCAGCGAAATACTTTTAATTTCTTACCCGTAAAATTCTGAGCTTCCATTAGAAATTCCTTAAACTTATAGAACACCTCATTTTTCGTTGCAATAGCATATACTTTTGTGTAGCGTGAAAAATCGTCGATGAAATTAGGAAATGTATTTTACCTGTATTAGAATTAACTTGAAATGGTCCACATACATCTGAGTGCACAAGATCAAACACTTCTTTAGATTTGGTATTGCTTTCTTAAGGAAATGGTAATCTAGTTAATTTACATTTTGCACACATTTTACAAAATTTTTCTTTATGACAATGTTTAATATTAATACCATCAGCTAATTTTTGTAATTCATTGATATATGCTAAATTACGATGGCCTAATCTTCTATGCCACAAATGAACGCATTCAACTGAATATTGGGCACTGTGCTCTTTATCTTTATTATTTTCGTTTAAAACATACAAATTCTCCTTAAATATGCCATCGGAAATAATTACGTTGTTTCTAGCAATTTTACATATATTTTCTTCAAACATAATCTTGCAGCCCTTTCTAGTGATAGCTTTGACTGACATTAAACTGCCATTCAAATTCGGAACATATAGTACATTCTGAAGTAAAATCTCACTATATTTACCATGTATTACACCTTCACCTATTCCAGTTGAATCTAAAGCTCTACCATCTGCTATGTGAACTTTGCTATCTCTCTTCTCCATTTTTAGAAAGAAATCAGGATCATTTGTCATGTGAATTGAAGCACCAGAATCTATTACCCAGCCTCTTTTTATATCACACACGTTTAAACAGATTTGTGTAGATGCTAAATTGCTAAAATCTTCCTTTTCTTTCTTAAATTTGTAGCAATCCTTCTTGATATGGCCACGTTTATTACAATGATAACACTTTAACTGCTTTCTTTTCTTGAATCTTGCGTGTTGACTTTTTAATGCTTCATTTTCAGTACCATTTGATACATTTTCAGACTCACCTCTTCGTTCAGCTTCATTTAACAGTTTTTCTTGTACGCATTCTAATTTTATTGTATCTTCAGGCTGACCTTCATTTGATGTAACCAAAGCTCCAAAAGATTTCGGCAAACTATTTAGCATTATAGCTACCATTGAATTATCTTTGATGTCTTCTCCTCTATCTAGTAATTGAGCTCTCAAAAGATTCAAGCTATTAATATGCTCCTGCATACTTTTACCTTCAGTCATCCTTTTATCATATATCTTGTGCAAAAGATGTAACTTAGAAGTCATAGTTTTTCTCTCATATGTCTGTTTTAGCTTTAACCACATCGCTTTTGCTGACGTTACCATTCTTATCAGATGAACTTGGGAATTATCCACACACATTGCAATTGCAGCTCTTGCTTTTTGGTAATTTTTTATAAACTCCGGAGCAGTTGGATTCGGGATTTGCTTCTCCACTACGTCCCATAAGTCATGTTGAATCAAATGCATTTCCATTTTAAACTTCCACGTAAAATAGTTTGTGGAGTTCAGCAAAGGAAATATAAAGTTTTGTTCCATTTTACACAAAATTTGCCAATTCTACGATTTCAATTATATACGATCTGGGCCCATAACCTATTGGAACCCCAAGAAAATACAATAACCTTCTATTATAAAGTTACAACAGTAGAATAATCATTTATTGAAAAATGAAATTATATTTCATAATATAATTATCAAAGGTTACTAAATTATATAAATTCAGAAAAGTATTTTTGTTGACAAAGTAAATTATATCTAACAATGAAAACAAACAAAAGAAAATTATTAACAATTCTAAACCGTTTAATAAAAGTTAAAAATATTAATATTGTCGCATCAAATATATGTGCAGAAATGGCAATAAGTCCTCTTCTGATGAAATTTTAAATATATTGACATTTCTCCACAAATTGTGTTTTGTTCTAGTGAAATAACAAATTGCATCAATACAGGGTTGGTAAGATATTTTATGCATGCACCTTTTAACAAGGTGACATTTTTTGTGCAGAAAACAAAACACCATTATGTACATATAAAAAAACGTTATTTTTTTGTACGTATTTATATACATATTTCTATTGATATTCCATTATATGTACATATGTATGCATATACAGTAGAGGCTCGTAAAAGTTAAGACGCGTAAAAGTTAAGTATATTTGATTTTTTGTTATTTTTCTATTTTTAACATAATTTTTACTTTTTATATGTGAATCAATAGTAGCTATTTTTATACTATGTAGAGCTATATACATATGTATGTATGCAGCATAACTTATTTAACTCATATCACCCAATTTTGACACGCAAATGTTACTTTGCACAGACTTAATTCACAGAGCCAGAGAGAGGAATACTTTCTTTATATACTACGTACGTAATATTTTATCAAGAAATATAGAAAACAGATTAGGAAATTTCGCACAAAAAATATTATTCTTCAGGGCAGGTAGGTGAAGTGACGTCACGGCTCTCAAAAAAATGTGTTAACATAACAGTGGGGCAAATTGTTATATATCTTAATATAATTTTTTTTTAAATTTTGTTTTAGGTTGTTGTTTTATTTAATTTTCTTTAACGCTTATTTATATTTTGAGACATTTCTGCATTAATAGACCTCATTCTAAAATACATTCTGCATCTATAATAAAAATATTTTTGCTTCTTTATTCTTTGGTTCCACCAAGTGCTTTTCTAAATATCCCTTTGTATCAATTAATATATCTATTTTAGTTTTACAAAACCTTCGTCACAAAATTTTAATTTGCATTAAAGTGCTTGATGGAATACTTAACCAATCTTCATTTGTGTGTCCAACCCAAGTGTGTGTCGAATCCTCTAGAGGATTAGAGGCAAGACTGAGGTTTTTGTTTATTAATTTGTAGCAAATATAGCCGACCGAAATCTCATCATAATTCAAGTATTCCAGCTATTCCTAATGATTTTCATTCGGCAAAACGTCTTGTTCTATGTTGGGATTAATACTCTTATGTATTTTACCTTAAGAAATCAAAAGAAACCTTAAAACTTTTATGATTTAAAATTGTTAGCTCAAATTTACCTGTTAAAGAATAATGTACGTGCTCCAAATGGAGAGTGTTGTCTATCTCTAAGTTTACATTAGTGTCTAAGATGCCTTCGTTTAACCACAAAATATATGGCCGAAGTCTATATTTAAATTCTTGACGAAGAAGGTGGTCATGAAGCCCTCCCTTAGATCTTATTATGCAAAAAAATACGCAGGAAAACCCTGATTTAGGCGATATGTAAAGACGTATTCTGTATTATAACGATCTTCAATGCGTTATTTGATTGAATAATGCCTGTGAAATAAATGTTTTACATTGAAAAAATAAATTTTTCTGAGTTTATCATATGTCCCTATTGCCATTCTCAACTCAACTTAGTTTGGTCGTCTACCAGTCGACCCAACTTTCTCTCAACCAAACTATTTTTTGATATTACGGACAACTTTTTTTAGTTGTCATTGCTATTATTTTTAAAAAGAAAATGTATAGAATACATAAATGAACTCTATAACTGACTCAACTGCTAATAAGCAGTTGTCAACCAAAACTCATACAAAGTGGTGAATAGCAAGGCCATAAACCACAGCTAAAAATCAACTACACAACCAAAGTCAACTAACGTGTTTAAGTTGAGAATGGCAATACCAATTTGCGAAAGACGACCAAACTAAGAAAAAACTTGTGAACTGCAATAGGGGCATTAAATTTATGCCCTTTTTGGCAAGTGTGTATTTCTGACAATTGCACGATTTGAGACATATTATTTATTCAAGAGACAAACCGTATGCGTGTAATCACTCTCATGCATCCTATCTTGGTTCTCTTGAATTCATTATATCACTATACAAAT
Organism: Linnaemya vulpina; assembly: GCA_963675445.1. Taxonomy (NCBI): domain Eukaryota; kingdom Metazoa; phylum Arthropoda; class Insecta; order Diptera; family Tachinidae; genus Linnaemya; species Linnaemya vulpina. The sequence goes on along the minus strand of OY776277.1, from coordinate 78,569,385 downwards.
TCATTTTAAATAAAAACAGGCACAAAAATTAATTTTTTACACAATTGCTCATATGATTTTTGACTATCATTTTGTCTGCACACGTCGTGTTTAACCGAAGATTTTGTGCATTTTTTCTTATTTTGAACACTATTTACACGATTTTTATAATAAATTTTTTTTTATATAAAACTAAATTTGATTAAAAAATCTAGATTTTTATCGAAATATAACATATATTTTTTCGACCAATCAGAGTTTATTTTAATTCTCGGGTTGCCAGGTCTCACATAAGATTTATAAAGTTTCGAGCAAAATTATTTGTTTGTGTATATACTAGATTTTTTTCATATTCTCAGATCAACGGTTTGTTTTATTTATTAAACTTTTTTCAATAAAAAATTCACCAATACGACTAATATTACTGAAAAAGTTATTTTGGTAACAAGCCTTAAAAAATGACGAAACTTTTTACAGTTTCTTTAAAAAAATTTATTGAAGTTTCCTTAATTAATTTTTCCAATAAATAATTGGGAAAATGTAAAAATGTTTTGATGCTAATATATAGTTCTTTTTCAGAACAACAGGCTTTCAAGATCATACAGAATGTGTAAAAAATAAAACAATATTACTTTAAATTTTTTATTCTCATCCTAAGTTTCGTTGGGATTTTTCCAACGTACTCAGGGATGTTTATTTTAACACTGGCAACATATTATTATATGAGCAAAAAAAATTAAATGTTTTACATTAAACAATAATAATAATATTGAATTTTTCTTATTTGCTATACTCACAATTAATCTTATTATTTTTACATTAAATTTATTAAAAATTATATCACAGTATTTTGGTAAAAGATGGACAATCACAAAACACTGATTATTTCTATATTAAAATATATGTAAAAAACTAAAAATTATCACAGCTATTGTCCTCATTATACTAAAACTATTGTGTAATTAGAATTAATATTGTCGATGTTATTTTGGTATTTATTGCACTTTCAGATTTTTGTTGTATTCTTAAGCTCCCCAACGTGTATCTCTTTTGTACTTTTTTCCTCAAAATTAGGTTCACGACCATTTTCAATATAATGTTGTGCTAGTGCAGTTGATTGTTTACCTTTTCTTATATCTGTTTTATGTTCGTCAAGTCTGACTCCCAAATGTCTCTTTGTTGTGCCAATGTATACTTTTCCGCATTGTTCGTCTTCCTTTCCATTGCATTTTATTTCGTAAACTACGTAATGTTTTATTGAGGGTGTATTCAGAAGTAGTGTTTGAAGCATGAAGGGCTCGTAATTTCCACTATAAAATTTCAATGACGAAAACATCCTAGATTGCATTTTATTGCAGGTAGTTTGTTATATGGGGGTTTTCCTGACAAAAACATTAGAATGTTACAATATTATATTCTATATTTTTAAGGCTTACAGCTCAACTAGAGAAGTAATTGTTACAATTTATTATGTCACAGAAATCAACTTGTGCAGCATGATAGGGATAAAAGCCAAATAAAGTTAATTAAGTAATTTAAATTATAGAAACTACAAACTCCTTATTAAATTTTAAATACCTGTTATTGTGTGTACAAAGCTAAGAAAACCTCTTAAAAACATTTACTATATATTATATAACGCACACACAAAATAAAGAAACCATTAGCAAAATATTTTAACCAGTACTACTCATCAGCCCAAACATTGCAGCGCAAGAAATTCTTTTCCTATCATAATTATTCCAAAAAATCTACCAAAAAGATTTTATGCCTACCAAAAATTCAAGTTTAAAAATTAATTTTGATATTAACAAGAAGACTGATCCAATTACACTAGTATATATATTAATAATTTTAAACGTACAAGATAAAAACATCCCAAAAGTTATTGTGGAACGTATGGATTGGCGACCCTTTCATAGGGGAATATGCGTCATTAAACGGGAAATCATGCGCATGCCATTACCTGTTTTTCTATCATTCTCGTTCTTTCATAATAAGTTGGCATCAGTGTCTTGTTTAAGAGAACAGTTGTTTTAGTTTTGCTTTCATCACAATTATGTCAGCAGTGCGAAAAATGCAAGATTTGAAAAAAATCAGAAAAAGGTACTTTGGCTAATCGATTGGCCATGGATTTTCATATTTCTGAAGCTTCAATTAAAAAAATTAAAAGAAACAAAGCAAACATTTATGCTGCAGTGTCAGGTACATCTGACGAAATTAAGAGAAAAACTTTACATTCTGCAGTATACATACGTAGAAATGGTTCTTAGATCAACTCGAAAGAAATTGTCCAATAAATCTTCCCATTTTAAAAGCAAAACTATGTAGACAGAATACCAAATGACTTTAGAGCAGTTCAAGACTGGTTTTCAAAATTCAAGCAACGGCATGGAATACGTATTGTTAAGGACTGTGTTGAAATTTTATCTACCGACACGTCAACAATCACACCATTTATTTATGCTTTGCGGACAAAAATACATAAAATGTAAATCACAAATGAACAACTGTACAGCGCTGATGAGTAAGGACCCTTTTTCCGATATCTTCCTCATAAGAGTTACCTTATCACTTGTGAAAAGACTGCACCAGGCAAAAAAAATTTGAAAAGAAAGAGTTACATATGTGTCATGCGCCAGTGCAGAAGGCTCACACAGACTTAAGCCACTTGTGATCGAGAAAGGTCAAAAGCCACTGAATATAATTAAGTCGTTAATTGCATGGATGACATCCAAAACTCTTAAAACATGGGGCCTGTTCGTAAATGCTGATCAGCTGTTGCTGATGTTATTGTTTTCTCATATTATTCTTGCATTCACGAACGGAGTCTTAAATATAAAAAATATTAAGCAAAAAAAAATAAGTAAAAAAATCTACACAAAACCTATACTCTCATTCATCAGCCTTTTTTATGATTCGTTTTTTGTATTTATTTGCGCATAATATGCTTCTAGTTTTGCATTTTCGAGAAGTTGGCATACGCAGTGTTGCCAATTTTTGCATTTACGAACGTTATGCGCATAACATGCATAGCAATGCTGCGTTTTCGAACAGGCCCATGGTCTCATAAAAAGTTTGTAAAATAAGTAGGAAATGATTTTATGCATAAGTGATTTTGAACTAAAATAGATTTCGATTTGGTTTTTAAATATGTCGCTTTAGTGCTCAATATAACCTGCCTCCAAAAGCCATCCTTCTATTAGATAATTGTTCAGCGCACTCACCTATTGCAGGACTATATTCTAGTGACAGAAACATTTTTTGTATGTTTCTTCCACCAAGTGTTACAGCAGATATTCAACCTATGGACCAAAATCCAACAAAAGTGACAAAACTTGTTTATCGTAATCAGTTATTGGCGTCAATTTTAGCTCAAAAGGGTCTCTCAGTTCACGAATAATCTTCATCATGCATTTTTGCTATTAAAACTAGCATGGAATGAGTAAAGTCAAAGCGTTTTAAAAAAGCATGGCATGAATTTCCGAATCGGGATAATCTTCAGTATGATGACGAAGATGATATGATAATGGCATATTCGAAGAAACTCAACAGTTGTTGACAAGACTTATATATATACACACACACACACACACACACACACACACACACATATATATATATATATATATATATATATATATATATATGGGCGGTTTCGCCCTCGTAAGCCTACATCGGGTGCGAATATCGGGTTAAAAGTAGGCTATGTGCTGAGAGTCTCTAGCTGGAAATATGTATTTGTATAGCTAGTAATAATCGCGATTTCACATTGCCATTTAAATATAATATTTTATTAGGATTGATTTGGTGGTAATACAAAAGTAGCTATTGCAATATGCTCCCAAAAACTTATTTCTAGCGGCAAATGTTATATTCACAAATTTGACAAAAAAATATATACAAGCTAACCATGGTACAATAAACAGTTATATGCATCAGCACAGGTGATAGTGAACTGATTGTCAAAATTTCTTATATTCGTCGCATTTTTGTTTTCTGTTTACTATGTTTTGGTTGTTTGAAATTTTTGAATTCAAAGTTGAAATTTTTATTCATTGATTTCAAAATAAAGTTATATGAGTATTATTTATTTTATCGGTATCTGAAATCAAATACGATTCCCAAAATTCTATACAAACGGACGATTGGCGGTGTGATATCATTGCAAAATAAGTTACATACAATATATACAAAGATTTGAGCAATCACTTCAACAATATTTTTATATATTTAATATTTGTAAGAATAAACAAATATATTTTTAATAAAAAGTTTTGTGGTCCGATTGTTTTTAAAAATGGTTATAACATCTTGTACGATGGTAGTAGGGGTAATTATTGTCGTCAGCCAATATTCAAGCTCGTTCGCAACAAATTCGTCGGGCCAAGTGTATTTAGATGGTGCAGAAATTGGTAGTTAGAAAGAGACCAACCAAATAAGCTTCACTAACTTCCTAAAGAGCCATCGCAGCAGAACTCTGGAAACGCAAATCAATTTTAAGGTCTTCAACAATTTCACGAGCAACAAATCAGTACTATTTTCATAGCGACGAATTTCATTCAAAATACTCTACCAGGACGAAAACGATGTGGTTTCGTACCACCGCCGGTAGCTGGTGCACTTTTACGAACTGCCTTGTTTGCTGACAAAGTAAAGAAAATAAAAAATAAATTCTTTTAATAAAGGTGAAGAGTTATAAACAGAACAAAAATATTACCTGAAATCATTAAACATATTCCACTTCTGCTCTCTTCCCAAACTATATTCATTTGACTTCCATCGTCTTACAGTATTTCACTGATCCATAATCAAATGTAAACTTCTGTAGGAAAAATTACGAGTGCAAACAATGCTTGTCCTGAATCAATTCCAAGCACTGTCTGCCATTTAAAATTTTCCGGAAGATGTTTATGTCGATCACACACTTACCTTTTTGGATTCTTGGGAACCTTTAGAGTTTGTGAGCTTCTTGGACACCCACAACACGTCTGTGTCTCCTAAAATATAAAGTTTGTTTTATTTTATTTCATAAATTTTACTACAATTAATACTTACGTCACTACTTTGATATTTTAAAACACAACAACGAATAAAATTAATTTTGTTTACAAAAAATATATTTAGTTTAATTCTGCAGAGAAAAGGCTTAACTATAAACAAGACACAGAGAAATGCGCTCAAATTTACAGAAGTATGATAAACAAACACAAGACACAACATAAACAAATCAGTTTTCGCAGCTAAGGACTACAGACGATCGATATATTGAAAATATGTTAATTAAATCTAATTTTATTTAATTTTTAATTTACATGTATGTAATTGTAAATTTATTAGAAGTAACCAAAAAATTTATTTTAATGTTTATCATTTATTGTTTTGTACCCAACAGTGCTCCCCTGAAGATGAATAGCGAAGCTATTCGAAATATTGGGAAAAATAACATTAAATAAAGATTAAATAATCCAAAAATATTCACTGTTTATTGATTGTTAAAAACCTGGCCTATAGCCGAACGAAAAAACAAGAATATGTTTACAAAAAATTTTATTTTATTTGAGAAAGACGAATTAATTAATACGCCTTGTTTTTGACATTGTGTTTCACAAAAAATATG
>OY776277.1:78551286-78558786 GCA_963675445.1 Linnaemya vulpina | reverse complement strand
GGTGTATAAAATGTATTATTTAAGAAAAACTTAAGATTTTTAAACATTTTAATTATTATATGTACCACGAAATACCGAATGTGTAAAAAAATTCAATTTCCGATCCCTGCAAACGAAAATTTAATTTTTTTTTTTATATTTTTTAACAATGGAAGTCTTCATGATGTATAAAACGGTTTTATTTAAGAAAAACTATAAATTTGTTACCACTTTCGTTACATTCACGTACCACAAAATATTGCACTACCGAACCCTGGAATCGAAACTTTGATTTTTTTTTAATTTTTGATACCAATTTTGTTTTGCCGTAATAAAAAGTAATTTTAACCAGAAAAAAACGACGTCAGTTGATTTTACCACAAAATACAAATGTGTAAAAAGAAATTTTTAATTTCCCATCCCTGGATTTTTTTTTTAGTTTTAAATGGACAATTGAAGAGTCCCAAAGCATGAAATTGGTTCAATTTTCAAATACGCAAACAAATATTTGGGTTTTGGTGTTAATTTAGCGTCGAGAAATAGGTGTAAGCTTCCCAGCTCTAAGTTAGCTCTCTTCCAATCGATCAGTCCAAGAATGAAGTCTCTAGCTATTCTGGGGGCTTGGGAAAACCGATTTCACGTACAGACAGACGGACAGACTGATATCGCTCAATCGTCATCGCTATTCATAAGGCTCCAGAATACTTCATGGGGTCGCATATTGATATCGAACAAATTACACACGGAATGACAAACCTAAATATACCCTTTCACATTTTTGTGAAGGGTATAATAAAATATAAATTTAATTGTTAATAATTTAACTATTCGACATACTGTCAAATAGTCATTTGTGAATTTTTATAGTTAATTTTTTAACATAGTTCTCAGATGGTTTATAAAAGTCTTTTAATAAGTTGAGAAGTTTGAAACTTTTCAAAACTGTAGTTGAAGTCTACTGACAATTTGGTAAAAAGCGCCAATAAAATGCATATAGACATTGCTCAACCACCCAACAAATAAATTTCATATTATATATATATGTATATATATATATATATATATATATATATATATATATATATGTATATATTTTTATATATATATATATATATATATATATATATATATACATATATATACATATATATATATATATATATATATATATATATATGTATATGTATATATGTATATATATATATATATATATATATATATATACATATATATATATATATATATACATATATACATATATATATATATATATATATATATATATATATATGTATATGTATATATGTATATATATATATATATATATATATATATATATATACATATATACATATATATATATATATATATATATATATACATATATACATATATATATATATATATATATATATATATATATATATGTATGTATATATAAGAATCATATCGAACATTTCACTCGACAAAATACTTCTAAATGTTTCCTTTAGTGATTATAACTTAAATTTTTGGGCTGCACCCGCATGTTGTCGTAAAATATTTTTCTGTACAATCAGGGTTTCAGTAAATAGGTTAATACGCCAGCAGGTTCCGTCTTTTGCACCAAGTTTACTTCTTGCCTGAACTTCATCATCGAGTCAAACGAATATTTTTCTACTTTTAGTATACCTGCCATTTCCGTGTCTGAATATTCTAATATTATTCCGTTAGGCGGTGGAATATATTCCTAATCGTTGCTAGAATGGACAAAATCCTCTTCATCGCTTTCTAATTCACTTAATATATTATTTATGTCAGTTGGAAAGGGGAAGTACCAACTTAATATTCGTACTATACATCTATTACAAACGTATGTTTTTTATGTATGTATATACATACATAAAAAAAACTGTTAAATTTACGTTAACATTAAATTACGTGTAAAACAACTATTGTCTACTCTTTAACGTGATATTTGATGCGAAAATTCTTTTTTTCTACTTAGCTTTCATATAAGTACCCGGGTGCCTTGCAGCGCATGCGAAGGTCTTATTTTTTGCCGCACACAGAAGGGTTAATCCATTTTGAAAAACTCGAGTTCTCATCAGGTCGTAGGAACTCACTGACTAATTTTGAAAATCCATCACTATGCCTGTGTGCGTGCATGTGACCCGCTTATGTCTTTTGAACCGCTAAGCAGAATAAAAGCAAACTAGTTGCGTTCTAAAGAGACTTCTGTGAACCGATTCGAGCCAATAAATTTCAAGATATCTCAAAAAGACTCGGAAACAAGCATTTTTCAGAGTGGTTCTTTTTGAATAACTTTCCAACTGCCTTATCGATCGATTCCACAAATTAATCATCCTACGCATTAAATCATAGCAAATCGGTTAATTTGTTTGTGATATCGCAGACGAAAAAATTCGATAAAAATTAATTTTTTGAAAAATTCCGAAATAGTAAATCTGATCAGTTAGTGTTCTTAATTCGTTTATAGTAATCAAAAGAGGGGTACTTCTGAAATTCGCTTTCCTGTGAATTAATAAAGATTCGATTCGGTAAAACTTCGACAGAAATCTCGTCAAAAGCTCTATATCCGTTCCTGAGATATCGGGAATGAAAAATGTGACTTACTCGAGAAACTCCAAAACTATATACTTATCTGAACATTTAGTGTTTTCTATTATTTTATAGTAACCCAAAACGACATCAGTCACCGTTTACTACGTGGAAATCGATTCATTTGAAAACTAAAATATTAGCTCGAAGAGCTTGTTTGTATATAATATAAAATTACGCTACGATGGCTTTCAAGTTAATGTTAACCGGAAGTAAAAGGGATGGCTTTTAGGGTCAACCATTACCTAATTTTTTAACTTCCCGCTGAGAAAATGGAAAAAATTAACAAATTGGAAAGCTATTAGTTTTACCGATTTTTAAAAACGGAGTTCTCACCAGATCTCAAGAAAGCTTCTCTGACTAATTTCGAGCACACGTCAGTACGTCTATAAGTGCGTGTGTGTAAGCACGTGACCCACTTACAACTTTTGAACGGCTGAGCCGAATTTAACCATATATGTGGCGTTCGGAAAAGCAATTTTGAGCTAACATATATTTATAGAGATTATACCCATATGTTTTCAAATGCTTTACTGATCGAATCATAAAATAGTTTAGCTCTTCATATATACATATAAGCCACGTCGAACAGCTAAGATTATAATTTGAACCGATTCTAATCGGTATACTTAAAGATATCTCAAATAAGCAATCGAATTTCTGAGCTAATATATATATATATATATATATATATATATATATGTATATATACATATATATATATATATATATATATATATACATATATATATATATATATATATATATTCATATGTATATATATATATATATATATATATGTATATATATATATATATATATATATATATATATATTTATATATAGATATGTATATATATATATATATATATATATAGAAATATGTATATATATATATATATATATACATATATATATATATATATATATATATATATACATATATATATATATATATATATATATATATATGTATATATGACAAGTTTTAAATGGAACTCTGTATGCAATGTGTAAAAGACATTAATAAAAACGACTCCAGCAATGTAGGGTTAATAATCCATACTTATAATTTTTTGGATTTGGGGCTCTCGCCATACTTATAAAACTCATTTCTAATGAACTATCATTGCAAACAAAACACCTACTTGCTGCATTTGTGCTTCTTGAAATATTGGCAACTGAACCAGCTATCATAGTGCAATATATGCCATATCGTTTTTTATATTGGTATCAATTTCATAGAAAGTATTGCAAGAAAGATAGGTTTTTCTTTTTGAAAAACAAACTTTATTGGCCTACAAAATAACGTTGATAGTGGTGTTTTGTTGGCCCACTATAAGTCTTTTGCAGCATTATTTTCAGGTCAAATTTCAGTTCAATATTTTACGTTATAGGCCTACATATTCGTGCAAAATGTATAATTTTAGACACTTTTTAAAATCCATATATCTTGTAAAGGTGGACGAAAGTGGTTGAGATTTTCTTTATTTATTAGATAAACTTCCATAATGATATAAAATCGAAGAAAAAAAGAATTTTTGATGTATTTTATTTTTAATATTCCATTTAAGTTTGGCAATTTTATAAAAAAAGCCAAAAACGGAAAAATTCTATTCAACAAAACATTACTAAATGAATACCAAATTCCAAATCTAAGTTTTGTATTTTCCTAAGTGCGCTTATGTAACGAAACAACTCAAAATTTTTAAATCGTCGAAAAAATGGATTTGAACGACCTTCTTTGTGAAGTCACTATAAAATGTTTCTGAACAACTACTTTTTTTCGTTATATTAACCAACTTTTTCGCCATCTGGCGGCAACAAGAATGGATAAAATCAAAAATTTTTTTATATTTGTGTTAGCTATATTGTTATATATTGAAATCAATTGTTTTTAATAAAATTTGCGGAGATAATTTTTTTTATTTTTGTCCACTGATGGTAGCACTGTACGTCGCAACTCAGTAAACCATCTATTCCACCATCAGGAGGCACCACATTGGAAGCTCAACTCTCTTAGCGAAACTTTAGACTTTCCCTCGGTTACAATAACTGAGATCATTTAGAAAGATCTCTACGTTTAGAAACAAAAAGGCAGAGGGCATAGACTTCATTCCAGATATGATATTAAAAGAGGCTATAGGGTTAGCGTTAGCTGATCACGTTACCGAAGCGGTTTCGATTAGTAGCTGTAAGGCTAGGAAAACTATAACCCTGATTGTTTTCTAGATCTCCAGAGGAAACCCTTCGCTAGCAGTAACTTGCAATATCCTATATGCACAACCAGTATGGTCAGATTCACTTAGATACTCCACATATGCGGGGTTGGTATCCCCTGTGTATACGTTAGCTGCTTTGAGAGTATGTAGTGCAATTCGAACAATGTCGGATGAAGCAATACCAATCGATTTAGATATCATAAATAAGGACTTATACCTGACATCAGGTTATGGCTGCCTAGGAAACATGGTTATCTAAACTATTACTTCGCACAGTTGTTGTCAAGCACTACGATTCTCCGCTCTGTCCACATTACAATGCGAATGTAGTTGAGGATGATGAGCATGCCATCTTTGTCTGTCCACGATTAAACAACTGGATTTAAAAGAAAGCGGCTTATAGTTAGCACGGGGAGTACTATTCTGGTCATGCTGGAATACTTATGAGTAATTTTGGAAAGCTAGTTCTAATAGAACTTCGCAGTTTAGGACAGAATTAATACGTGTTAGAATTCATTAGTAACTAACGATGAAGTATGGGCAACAGTTCCGAATCTTTTCACTTATGAAGTAAGGAGGACGTAGGAATAATATTGATAAGACACCCACCCTGAATAAAGTCGAAGCTGTTGATAGTTTCTATTGAGGTTTGGATTTAAAGCTGGCCATATTACCAATTAAATTTTTCGGGAGTTAAAGAACTCCTTTGTCATCCTCGCTACGTAAATCGGTGAATTATCCTGCTGGAAAATCCATTCATCATCATATTGTATTCAACATCATAGGAGTATCTATATACAAATCTATGTATATTTCTGCGTTCAACTTTCCCGGCACAAAGCACATTTTATATACGCTTTTCTACAAAAATACAGTCTATACCATGAGTGATACGCATTTATGGCATTCTTTCATTTATGGCTTCTTATATCTCTCCAATATATGGAGACCATAGGATCCATCTAATCTAAATTATTTTTGTCACTAAATATAACAGATTCGAGTTCCTCATCCCAAAACTTATATTTTTCATAAGACTCTAGAAGTGCTTTTTTGCTTTGGTGTTTTATACCGTGTTCAGACATACCCCTTGAATACGCAATTAGGCCATTTTTTGATATTAATGCCGGAATTGACCACAATGCCAGTCAATAAATTGAGCAATTAGTAGTTAATTGTAACACTAATTACGTAAAACTCGAATTGCAACCCTGGTCATAAGTATGTTTATTAAGAACTGTGTTCAGTGTGTAGAATAATTTCCTATAATGGCGAACAAAATTTCAAAAAATGTACATACATATCAACAAAACAAACTGAATTTTCAAACAGGCTAGACTGAACTTTGTAAAATTGTCAAGATTTCCTTTTGCTTTCTTAAGCACTGATAATTGTGAATTAAAAATCGATCGCAATGACTCCAAGAGCTCTATATTTCCATTATATGCGAGTAATTTCTTTTAAACCAAAATTTGAATCCATTTTTTACATTTAGAAACACGAATATTCACGAAAGAAATAGAAACAATGTTCTTTTCGGCTGTCAAATGATAATTGAGCCAGTTAAATTGAGTGTGTGTGAACACTAGATTTAATTGCTCAATTAAAAATTTACATGTCTCAGCACAGTATTAGGCATGGTTAAGGCACTGGATTTTAGTATTTAGCCCTGCTGTTAGGTTGAACTTCCAATTTTAGGTAAGAAACCATTTTGGTGCACCTCGTATTTTTCATAAGTAATTTCATATTAAACTTTTTTTTACCAAATAAAAAGTTCAGTATATGATATACTGTATGTATATCTATGTTTTTCTTCAGTTAATGTTAAACTTCCGAAAAGAGAAAAAATGGAATATAGAAAAAATTTTAATACCAGTGCTATTGCTGAAATTCTAAATGAACGTGACTCAGATATTTCTACTTATACCATAATAGAGGAAAATATTGAAAATGAAAGCGATAGTGATATCGCAATTCCTTGACCACGTCACATTGGAGCTACAGCAGAAAATATTATATCATTACCACCAGGTACAACGCGTTTCGCAGTATCCAGATGTAATGATATTCTGTTTACTTTTCTTCTATTTTTTTCCTCCAAGATAAGAAAAAATATTCATTGGCAATACAAATAAATCTGGCAGAATTAGAAAAAGAAATGGAAAGGCCTAGATGAATCCACTTTGCGAGCATATATTGGTGTTCTTATTCTTCCTGAGGTTTATCGGTTTATACAATATTTTTGATCTTGTGTATACGTAAAGTTGTATTCATAATAATTTTATGTTGCAGAGGCAAAAACGAAGATTTGTACGATCTGTCTGAAGCACGTTTTGGTCGTCCAATATTCCATTCCAATACACTGGTTTACAGCCAAAAAATACCAAGAACGTCACATGCCTAGATAAGTTAATTGGGACCTCCTGAAAACTAAAATCACTGTAATATTTTTGTCCTCAGTACCGGTTTTTGATAACGGTACTTTTGTGTTTTTCGGTGTATGGTCCTACTTAAGCCCTTGTGGAGCCAAACCGAAAAGTTCCATCGAGATAAATCGCATATCGTTGAAAAGGTAATTGATTTCTCTCGATCGGACTTTTCGGTTGGGCTCCGCAAGGGTTTGAGTAGGACCATACACCGAAAAACACATAAGTATCGTTATCTAAAAAACGGTACTTAGGAAAAAAACTACAGCGTT
>OY776277.1:78536286-78546286 GCA_963675445.1 Linnaemya vulpina | reverse complement strand
ACGATTTTAAGGTTTATATAAGTGTAGCAACATTTACATTTAGAGCAGTGATGCCCAAAATTTTTTGTTGTGTATTAGCAGTGATGCTCATTTCATTGAGCAATTGCTTATTGTTAACATCCACCAAGGCGTATTGATAAAGGTGACCTTATCGCAATTCGCCTTATTTCAAAAACCAATCCTTCACAAGCAATTGTAAAAAAAATTATAAATGTGATGTGCTTTACAATTACAATTGTTTGAATATTCAAATATATTTGATGATTATTTCAATCAAATAGTACACAGTCATATATTACTCAACCAAATAAGAAATTATAAGGAAATTGGGATTCGGTTAACAGAAGGCATTATGATATTTTTCATAGCGATATACAATAATATAATGAAAATGATGAACCCTTTTATAAACTATCTGTAATAAAATACAATATACGACGTTTTCATCATTGTAATATTGTTATCTTTGATGTTTGAAACATTATTTTTGAATACACATGCAATAAAACGATATTGCGTGTAAAGAAGGAAGTTAAATAAAAAACAATTGATATTAATGTTTTCAAATTCAATATATGTTTCTTTATTTTTACTTTTTTATAATTTGTTTATGGTTTTGGATAGTGTGTGTCACTTTCGTAAAGGCTCACAAACAAGTAAGATATTATACATACAAAAGACAGTAAATGACCGAACAAACGAGGAAAACCAAACCGTTAGATATTTTACTAGTCAGAAACCAAGGAATACTCCGAAAAATAATCAAGAATGATTTAAAAAGAGAGCAAATGTGGACCCTGACAAAATACTAATTATTGAAGTAAGTAAATATGACCACATTAAAGAATAAGTTACAGAAGTCAAACGTTTTGGCTTAAGCATCCACCTTGTAATAACGAAGGTATTGAATAAAAATAGATAGGTATATCATGTATTTACAAAAAATAATTAATAAACATTCTAGAATACATTTGATATATTAGATTGGCGACGCACCGGAGATCACCCAACTAGAAATAGTATATTGTACCAAGGGTGAATCCGGCGAAGCGAAGATATTACCCGTCATGATATTCCCGCTGAGTTCCGGACCCAAAACCAATGCCACCTGCCCAGAATGATAGAAGGTAGGGTCAGCCAATTGCAACTCCGGAAATCTATCCTTCACCGCCTCTGCAACACTTTCCCGTGGCGTCCTTATGCCATGCATTCGCTGCACTTTGGCGCTAAACGAAATATACCTTGCGTAACAGAGCGTATGCGTAAGCGGCAGTAGCCACCAGGAGCTGGCAGCTTCAATTTAGCGACAAGCTGATCGCTCACATAGCTGACTGCGCAACATACGTCTATTACGGCTCTCACCGAAACCTCACGACTTCCCACCTGCAACTTCACCTGCACCGTCGGGGAGAATGAAACCACCTGGCGGAGTGACAACGGCGCTATATTAGCCGGACCCGCTCTCAACGGTGCAGGCTTCGTTGAGTCCTTTTTCTTTTTCCTTTGGCTTCGGAGAGCTTTTTCAGTCGGCGTTGGAAAGTGTATTAACGTGTGATGATCGCCCTGACATTTGCTACATTTCCGCACGCTGCCGCAGTCTTTGGCTTTATGATTGCTGGCCAAGCATTTTGAGCAATGACCCCAAATCAGTAAATGCCCCAATTTCTTTTCATGGGCCAGCCGCCTGAAACGGTAACAAGATGCCAGGGGATGCGGGTTCTCGCAGAGACTACAGGCCGGCGCAGTAGTTTTAGGCCGCTTAGTAGCAGGCGTATTGGGCTTGTCGACGTTTGCTAACCCAGATATGTCAACTGGGCTCGCCGATGCTGAAACCACCTCCGCAGTATCAGTTCCCGCTGCTGGATCCACACCCAATGAAGTGGGAACGCTGCCCGTTGGAACCACTGCCGGAGGCCCACTTCCCTTGCCACTGGAGTCTCTTCCAACAGAGCCTCTTCCATCAATAATGGTAAGGAATCCATATTGCTAGGAAATAATGGAAGTTAATAAATTTTATATTTTTTAGTTGAACAAAATGACCAGTTTGGTGATAGGTCGGTTCACAATGCCGTTTGCAGTACGTATGTCCGCGACGCGAATGTGGGAATCAGTTGCTGAATATGTTTTTTATGACCCTACCTAATTTCCACGAAGTAGGAGAAAGTTGTTCATGACGAATAGCAACTAAGTCGTCTATCTGTATGGAAACTCCCAAAATCTATCTGTAAGGAAACTTCCATTTATAGCGTTTATGTAAATTTTGCAAATACTCCTCTTTCCATCGTCGGCAGAAATCTTGAGAAAATGCCTTAATTTTACGATATCTATTTACAATGCCATCATGAGTTTCCAAAATAGTTGGTTCCGGCGGAGCCAATATTGGACGATCTATCAAAAAATGACCAGGCGTAAGCGCTACAGGTTCATTAGGATTGCCCGATATGGGACACAAGGGACGGAAATTGAGGCATGCTTCAATTCTTGCTAATATGGTAGATAATTCCTCAAATGTGTATTTAAAATTCTGAGCTTCTTTTCGAAAATGTGTTTTAAAACTTTCAACAGCAGTTTCCCATAGTCCACCCATATAAAACGCACCAGCAGGAATAAAACGCCACGCAAGACTCAGTAGTCCAAAAGTAGAACACATTCGGGCTTTACATTCAGACAAGAATGTACGAAAGTCCCTTTCAATATCTCTAGAAGCGCCAATAAATTTTGTACCATTGTCAGAAAATATAGTATGAGGACAACCATGCCTAGCAATGAAACGATGAAAAGCAGCCAAAAATACATGCGTTGATAAGTCAGTTGTGGCTTCCAAGTGGACTGCTTTAGTAGAAAAACAAACGAAAATACACACATATGCTTTCGTTATCTTACAAGCGCCGCCAGTAGAACTTTTCATATCAAACGGACCAGCAAAGTCTACACCAGTGGTGTTAAGGAATGGATCCAAAACAGTTCTTTCTGGGGGCTGAGCCACCACAATTTGATCGCAAGAGCGTTTTCCAAAAACTTTCAAACGAGGAACTCAATATTTAATGCGAATAACTCTCAGCATTAATTGATTTCCACCATTTCCACGTGCCACCAAAGGTCACTTTTAGACACTTCCGATCTGGAAACTCCTCTGCTCGCTAAGTCCGCTGGCTTTTCTGCAGATTTAACATGGTACCAATTATGATTGTCTACATTCTCTTGAATCCTACACAATCTAATGGCTACAAAAGTGGTCCATCTACTAGGAGTTTTCTTCAACCAGCAAAGAACAATGGTACAGTCTGTCCAGCAATACACTTGCTCAAGCGGAATATCAATTTCTCTGACAATAGTCTTCAAAAGTTCAGAAGCTAACACTGCGCCACAAAGTTCTAAGCGAGATAGGGAAATCGTTTTTATAGGAGCAACCTTTGTTTTACAGGAAAGCAAATAAGTATGAATCTGCCCAAGAGACTCAATTCTAATATACACTACCCCCGCGTATGCTTTCTCTGAGGCTTCAGAGAAAACATGAAGTTCAGCAGAAGTATTAGGCGCATATTGTACCCATCATGGTATTTGTATATTATTTACTTCCGTGTAAAAACTTACGAATTTCTTCCACTCATTTTCCGTTGATGAATGTATTGTCTCATCCCAATCAATGTTGTTATGCCATATTGTTTGCATAATCATTTCTGCAATAATAATGACAGGACCTAGCCAACCTATGGGATCAAACAATTTAGCTATTGTAGACAAGAAATCTCTTTTGGTATAATGTATTTTATCAGCAATAGGCTCCACTTTAAAGTAAAATGAGCCCAACTGAGTATTCCATTGAATACCTAAGGTTTTAGAGCTACTGGATTCAACAAATGTTAAAAGCTTCGAATCTACTAAACAATCTGACGGAAGACCATTCAAACTTTCTATAGCATTAGAAGTCCATTTTCTAAGCTAAAATTTTGCTGGCAATAAAACATTTTGAAGTTGATCCCTAGCCTTCAGAGCAGATGAAATATCATGAGCACCCGTTAGTATGTCATCAACATACATAGATTTGAGCTATATATATTTTTCGCAAGAGGATATTCATTTTCTGAATCATCTGCCAATTGTAAAGTGTTCGTATCGCCAGATAGGGAGCACAATTTACACCAAAGGTTACAATCTGTGACTCATACGTTTTGACCTCCTCCGTCGGAGAAGATCGAGGTAGCATACGTTGATACGGAGTATGAGCAGGGTCAAGACGAATTTGTCTATATATTTGCGTACTGTGACAAACAAATATCGAAAGAGCCTCCAACGTAAAATTAAAAGCACCAAATCAGATTGCAATGTGGGGCCCACATATAAGCAATCATTTAAGCTTTTACCGTTTGATGTCTTATTTGATGCGTTAAATACGACATGCAATATCGTAGTTTTCCGGTCAGGTTCAATTATAGGGTGATGAGGAAGATAACACGAAACCACGTTTTTGCTAGAAATATTTTCTAACACAGGTCTCATATGGTCTAAAAGACTATATTCATTAACGACATTATTATATAATGTTTTGACTTCAGGTTTGCGCAGAAGAGAAGATTCATTTCTCAAGAATTGTGCCATAACATTCTGTTTTGAAAAACCCAAATTGGTTGATTGAGGAAATTCTCGGCCTTCGGAGTTACGTCGCGTTGTTCTCCGATAATTTTCCTCACAAATTCTATCAAAGGGTGTTAAAACCTTGCGTTTTAGGATTTCTTCCAATTCCCAAAACCTAACAAGATTTTTATTAATACTATCTTCTGGCAAAGGTTCTACTGTTGTAGAATATACCTGAATTGGTATGTCTAAAACAGATCCTGTGATGATCCATCCAAGTATAGTATTTTGAGCTGTTAAAGATTCTAAACCATTCATCTTTGAATCCCATTCAATATTAATTGCGGATATATATCAGCCCCCAATAATATATCAATCGGTCTTGATTGATAAAAATGAGGGCCAACCAACTGCAAAGTTGAAAACTTATTACGAAGACTTGGACCTATTAAGAAAGATGGTAATTCACCAGAAATGTTTGGTAATACAAATGCCATTGTTTCCAAGACAAGAGTATGTTCTATAAAAGAACTAATTTTCAAGGGACAAACTTTTCTAGTTCGAGCAGAAACTGTTTTGTTAATACCTGAAACTTCAACATTCGTCGATTGTGTAGTTAGTTTCAAACGATTTTTTAATTTTTCAGAAATAAATGACGTTTCTGAAGCCGGGTCAATAAGAGCCCGCGCGATGAACAATATTCACCTTAGCGGTTCCCAAAAGCACTTTACGGTTCTGAGTAGCGTTGTAAACTTGTCGATTTGACGACAAGCCCTTAGAGGTAGATGGTAGAGAAGAATTTGCATTATTATATGGCGAACTAGCACGGGAAATTGCTGAATTATCCCGCTCTGCTAAGTCTATCGAACCTTCAATAGTAGATACCTCACGATGCAACAAAGAATGATGCCTTTTGTTACACGTCGTACAATTAAAGGCCCTTTTACAATTCTTTGCTTCATGTTCTCTAGATAAACAATTAATACAGCAATGATATTTCTTAACTGTTGAGAACCTCTCCGAAATTGAAAGATTCTTAAATCGTTTACATGTCCTCAAGAAATGTCCTGAAGTACGACAAAGAACACAATAAGTTACATTTGAATTAAAATTTACTACATGAACTTTTGTTTTTTGCACTGAAGGTTTCTCTACCGATGAGTCTTTAAGATCACGGACACATTCTAAAGTCTGAATCCTTTCTGTCAGAAAGGCGTCAAAATCTTTCCATTTAGACAATTCAAATTTTTCCTCAACTTTACCTTGTTTTTTCCTTTAAGTAAGAAACAAGGTCAAATAAAATACAAAAAAATAATTTTTCCTTAACACCATGTTCCCATAAACTAACAGTGGGTGTGGGCAAACGTTGAATACACATAAAAATCAGGATTGGATCCCAACTTTCTGTCGAAACTTTATATATTTCAAGCAAAGTCAAACAATTATTGACACCTCGTTGCAAAATTTTGAGACCATCACTAGATTCTTTGTCAAATAAAGGAAGCTTGAACAAATTTTTCAATTGATTATTGACAAGCATGAGAGGATTCTCATATGCGTCTTTTAAATTTTGCAAAGCTACTAAGTGGGTACTTTGATACAATTTCCTTTGCCTCGCCGGCAGTTTTCCGTATCAAATAACAAAACCGCTCTATATTACTCAAACACGAACTATTTATATATAAGGCAGTGAAAAGGTCACGAAAAGCTGGCCACGATATATAATCACCTTCAAATGTGTTCACATGAGAGATTATGGTGAGAACTATTCAGGTTATAATTCTTTGTCATCGAATCATTCACTTTCGGTACACTTTCAAAACTACTAACTTTTTCATTAATTAGAGATAAACAATTTAAATAAGCTACGTAAGAAGTGTCATATTTAGCCATTGTGGTCGTAAAGTCATTAGGATCTGTCTTTGAATTACTATCGACATCATTCAGACAGTCCTCATAAACCACTTTTACTTTCGCCCACAACTTTTTCAATTCTTCACGGTGAATTTCCAACGTATATACAGTGTGCAAATCTTCGCGTGTTTCATTAAATTTTCTTCGAATTTAATCAGTGCATCTGATACACGGATAAATTTCTTTAAAATTGACGTCATTATCCTTTGTGGTATAAACTTACTTTTAACACTTTATTTCAAATATATAAATTTTGTGGATTTTGTTTCAATAAATCTAGTTTGAGTTTAATAATATTTAATTTTAATAAAATTTATTCACACAAATTCAACACAAAATCTATCTCGACCAATTTGACCGACTATAGAGTGCTAAATTCCACAAGTAAAGAAATGAAATAAAGAATCAAAAAAATGTATGTGTTTTATTTATTACACCAACAATGTATCACAACAATATATGTATATGCACTTATCTATTTTTTCCAAGCAATTTTCTTTGCGTATTTTAATTCTAATTTGCCACTTTATAAAGTATTTATTTAAAAATTCACCGATAATAAGAAATTTAACATTAAAATTATTCTAAGATTCCGTCCGTACACATAAACAATACGCACTGTTGATTTTATTAGTACGTGATATATTGATCACGAAAATAAATCAAAGCAAACGTCACAATTACTTTAAGGACAATTGAAAACCAGATGGAGTTTTAAACACAAATATGTCTGCCTTGTAATAATTAATATTGCAAAGCGATTAATTACTATAAATAAAAACAACAACAATTATGTCCTTCTTTTTCTTTACACTAAGTTTTCATTCTCCATATAATCAAAATTTTTCAATTTTTAAATAAACGAGATTACGCAAGTTTTATATTCCAGTGAAATATAAATAAATGTGTATAAAATGGAGTGATGAATTTTTTTCGGGATTGGTGAAGATCTTTTATAAAAGAAAAAACAGAAGATTAGCACCTTTGAAATAATAAATTTTTCCTCCAATATCGGGCTCGAATGGACCAAATGTTTGCTTGTAAAAAAGGAAATTAAATAAAAACAATTGGTATTAATGTTTTCAAATTCAATATATGTTTCTTTATTTTTACCTTTTTATAATTTGTTTATGGTTTTGGATAGTGTGTTTCACTTTCGTAAAGGCTCACAAACAAGTAAGATATTATACATAAAAAATACGGCAAATGACCCAACAAACGAGTAAAACCAAACCGTTAGATATTTTACTAGTCAGAATCCAAGGAATACTCCGAAAAATCAAGAATGATTTAAAAAGGGAGCAAATGTGGACCCTGACAAAATACTAATTATTGAAGTAAATCAATATGACCAAATTAACGAATAAATTATAAAAATCAAACGTTTTGGCTTAAACACATATTCTGAATTCCCGGAGAAATAAATTTTTTTGCCCGAAACCTTATAACTATAAAAATATTTGTGACTTTTCCATATTTCTTACTTCACCTACCTGCGCAGAAGAATAAAATTTTGTGTGCGTGATGTCGTAATCATCATTCTTGTTTTTCATTTACTTCTTCGTTTTACTATACTTATAAATTACTCTCAGTTTCTTACCAATACAAACACTTTTCAGTTTTGAGCATCACTGGTATTAGTGAATAAGCGAAAATAAATAAATTAAGAGAGTTTATTCATTTACAGCCAAATTATAAAGTTATTAAGAGGTTGAAAAAAAGAAAAATTATTTCTATATTAAAAATCAAACTTAATATGTTTGATGTTATGTATGTACATATTTTTAAATAAAATAATTCAATATATTTTAAATTAAAATACTCAATTATATATAAACTCCATATAAGTAAAAGATGTTAATATGATATATATGTTATATTGCGCTTAAATTCTTTTTAACGACAACAAAACAAACAACAACTTAATAGTATAATTTATTATAAAAAATCAAAAACTTTTCATGTAAAAGAAAAGATTGCAATTATGAATCTTATATAAACAATTCTAATCATATAATAATAAGAAATAAAAAATTGCAATTATGAGTCCTATATAAACGATTCTAATCATAAAATAATAAGAAATAAAAAAACAGCAGCTACACATGCGCACTCATCACTTGTTCATTGAGGACTAAATGAAAGAGCATTAAAATGGCCACGCAAAATTTTTTGAGCGTGAACCTGAAAAAAAAGCAAGAAAGCATAAGAATATGTGTGAGTTCTCTCGAAACAATTGTTTCATAAGCATCCCTGATTTAAAGATAATTTACACTTAGCTTTAAAATTTCAACCTTCGCCTATTTCATGTTTTAACGGTTAAAGTTTAACCTGCGATTGAATTCAGTTGAGCTATTACAACCATCAATTGGGAGCAAATGCTCAGGAGCTGGCAGAAAGGTTCCTGGTATAAAAAAGAACTGTTAATTATGTCCTTCAACGAGCTGAAAAAGAGGATAGCTTAGAATTAATATGTGGAGCTGACTCTACGACTAAAATAAAAACAGGCACAGAACGTTTACTTCTAAGAAAAGTAGACCAGAAACCAAAACTTTTCTTATAATATTGTTGTCTCTCATGAAACTGTTCGGCAGACCTTATTAAAAAAAAACATTCATCAAGATCTGCCCGCAAAAAAACACTACTTTCTGCTGTAAATATAGAGAAACGGTTATCCTTCGCTATGCGTTACATTTTGCATTCAGTGAATTATTGGGATGATGTGACATTCTGTGATGACACCAAATTAATGTTATATTACAACGACGGACCGAATAGAATGTGGCGAAAGCCGTCAACAACACTGGAAAATCGTAATATAATTCTAACAATAATATTTAGAAATATGTCAATAACAGTTTGGGATTGAAATTCGAGCACAGGGGTGGGTGATTTGGCTTTAATTAAGACTACGATGGATGTTCAACAATATCTAAGCATTTTAAAAACAAATTTGATGCGAGGTGCAACAAATAGGCGCTGCCAGAGCTCAGCGATAGTCAGTGTGATTTCAAATATAGACGTGTTAACATCGCTAAGTGTTGAGTAGTACAAATACTCGTGTTAATAAAGTAATAAATAAAGTGTTGCCGCATTTTATTTCTGAAATTAATTTGTCCGTGTTTTAATTTGATGCAATAAAACGAGTCCTTGAAGGATAAGTAATAAAACCGTTTTTACGAAAAGGTCTAAAAACGTAACAATATAATAAATGAACTATTTGACATACTGTCATTGTACTATTATAATATGAAATTTATTTGTTGGGTGGTTGAACAATGTTTATGTGCATTTCATTGGGGCTTTTTACCAAATCGTCAGTAGACTTCAACCACAGTTTTTAAAAATTTCAAACTTCTCAAATAGTTCATTTATTAACAATAAAATTGAGATTTTATTTTTCATTTGCCTTATAAATACTTTCATTGTTATCCAAAGGATTTCTAATTGTGTAACGGTGTAGAAAAATTAAATAGGTTCATATTGAATAAAAGTCGTTTGTTGGGTTTTG
>OY776277.1:78506286-78531286 GCA_963675445.1 Linnaemya vulpina | reverse complement strand
AGCTTAAAGCTACTTTAATTGGTTCGAGACTAGCGTAAAAAGTTCGGAGCGCTACACGTCTCAGCTCTGAAGAAATTTTTTTTTATCCGTTTTGAAAACTGCCCTAAAATGGCTCTCAATGGATCCTAAAATTTTTAAAGCATTCGTTATGTGACGCAATGGAAGTGGGTAGCGTCCAAATTAAATCCTGCAGACCGAGCAACAAAAATTTTTAATTCCGAAGGTGATATGTGGCTCAACGGTGCTGCATTTCTAAAAGATGAAAGGCATACCTGGCCCAAATGTCCAGAACTCAATGTCATCAGTAATGAAGAGGTACGAAATCATCTACTCATTATCGATAAGACGAGTAATTTAACAATCAATATAAAATATTTTTCGTTCTGGAAGCGGTTGTACATGGCTCTTTCTCAATTCGTGTTTTACATGGAGAAATTGAAGTCCAAAATCCGAGGTGAAAATCCGCAGCTCATGTGTTTCGAGCACATACAAAGAGCTAAGAAGCCAGCGAATTTGCTGAAGATATGTGGTGTCTCAAAAATAACAAGAAACTGCCATCCGTTGGCGATATAGTGGTTATTGTGGAGGATACACTTCCCCGGAATAGCTAGCTCAAAGGTGTCATAATCGAGACAACTATTGCAACTCATGGTCAAGTTCGTCGCGTTAAAGGCAAAACGAGTGCAACCACATTAGATAGGCCCGTAACTAAGGTAGCTGTTCTAGACGTCGGAATGTTACCGCCGCCACCTTGATATTATTTAAGAACCAGTACTCTTTCTATTTACTTTATGTTAAATTGTACATAAATATGTACATATTTATATGTATATATGTTTACTTTGCTCTTCTTTCTCATTGCTTAATAGTGATTTTTTAAACTGTTTTCATTTACTTTATAAAGGAATTTCTTTAGATTATTAAGGGCTTTTTAATAAGAGAAACGAGTGAGTGAAAAACAAATTGTTTTAAAGCGTACAAATACAGAATAAAAATTACACATAATAAAATTTTAGTAATAATAAATTACTTTAACTGTTTTGTTTCTCGAAGTCAACAGTGGTCATTTTCAAAAATCTTTCGAATTTCCACGGCTGCTGCCTTAGGATTCTTCTTTGAGTGGATTGCTCGTTAGGGATTGAGACTCAGAAAACTGTCTGCACTAGGGACATTTTTTACTAGCAATATTTTTGTTTGAAAATGTAATGAATTGTGGTATTTGGGATTAAATTTTTATAAAACTTGTGTTTTTATATACAAAAAACTAATTATAGAAGAGAATATTAGATTTGGGATATAAATTATATGATTTTGCATATGTGCAACATTGCCGTTTTTTGAAAATATAAAGGATATCTTTTAAGTATATATATGTAAAAAAATTGTTGATAAAACTAATTAAAATTAATTTTATATAAAGCAAAAACAAAGCAATGCTGTTCTTGCATATATGCTGTGATGATGGCACAGGAAAGATCCGAAGAAGGTCTTTGCGATACTCCATCCGCTCGCTTAAACTGCCAGAGACAGCGAGTTATTATAATATTATAATCTACCTCCATTCTGCTTTGATTTTAACAGTTTAAATAAATACGCTTTCTGTATGTGACACAACCACAGCTGCCATTTTTGGTTATATCTAACCAAAATTTGTCATTTCATTTTCTAATGTGAAGATATGAATATTTTTTTCATTTTGGTTACTTTTCTCTGAACATAATAATAGGTATAAATATTTTCACATTTACTTGTTAAAATTATAGGGTTTTTGTTTCGTGAAGTTTAAATATAAAAAATTATAACAATAATTTTATTTATGTGCCTTAAAGAAAATGTATTACATATATGGAAAATTGACTCTTGTAAAACAAAAATAGAAATATAATGATATTTATTTGTTGGGTGGTTAAGCAATGTTTATAAGCATTTCATTAGAGCTTTATACCAAATTTTCAGTAGACTTCAACCACAGTTTTGAAAAGTTTCAAACCTCTCAACCTATCGAAAGAATTCCATAAACAATTTGGGAATTTAAATGAAAACTCACTTCATAGTAGGCTATGAAGCTTATACAAACCAAAAACATTGCTTAACCACCCTACAAATAAATTTCACATTATAGTAATACAATGACAACAATGTGTTAAATAGTAAATATATTAAAAATATAAATATGTACATGAGTTTCTTTTTGTATTTTCAGTAGTAAGAATTCTTTATTTATTAACTTTGTGTTTCATTTCAATTTTAAATAAATTTTTATGATGTTTCCTAAATAAAACAGTGCATTTTAAATTTGCTTATTTTTTCTCAAATCTGGTAACTTTTTTAAATATTTTGGTTAGAACATTTTTTTTTTGAAGTGGCAGCACTGGACACAACAAACGAACGCCTTTCATGTTATAAGAACCCGCCATTAATGAAACTTGCAGCTTCTTCTGATTTTTAGCTGAAAGGTTGTATCAACAATTTATTTAAAACTTTATATCATATTTCTGGGTAGAAGTATAGTATCAATTATTCTAAATCACGAAGTCATGCTTATGGAGTGCTTTCTTCGTCCATACTGGGTGCAACAGAATAAGAACTCTAGCGAACAGAATCGGTTGAGAAATCGTTGTTATACTTAATACAAAATTATTATTATTATTAAATAGCATTTTTGTGTGATTTATTTACTTTAACTATCTTGTATTTTCAATGAAATAACCAATTGAAAAATAAAATTAAATAAAAAACAACTTTTTAATATATCCAATAACAAAACCACAGCTGTAAGCTGATCGGATTATTTTCAATAACAAAACCGATAACATTGGTTTCTGTGACACCTAAAACCGTCATTAATTCTAATACGAACATAAAACCGATAATATCGGATTCCATGACACAAAAGTATAATTTTTTGTCCCTTTCTATGACACCCCTGATTGATTAAGCATCGTTTCCCTCTAAAGTTTTGCTATAATTTTGGTACCTTTTTTAAATTAAAGTTTATTGGTAAAATTTTTTAGATTATTGCAGAATTAATGAAAAAAGATTTTTTATAAAAAAAAAATGTGGATGTATGTAGTTTATTGTATAATATTTGCTTCACGTCATTCTTCAACAATGTATATATAGTTCGGTTTACGGGGGTTATACTCTACCATTCCTTCACCTTTTGTTGTTAGGAATTGCTGCATCTGATTATTTTCCTTCAATGTTTCGGAAGACTACCGGTCTTATAATCTCTTCTATATGCACTGGTAATAAGTAATATACATTTTATACATTTCAAACTAAAATTTTTCATAGTTTTTTGGCGTTTTGTGAAGCGTTAAAATCCCATATATAGCCATCAACTTTATTTTATATAATATTAGTATTCAACTCGATATGGCTATTAAGAAATTTATTTCACTATTATTATCTCTATATGGACTATTATTAGAAAACAATACCGTGTTATAGAATATACTTTCTTCCAAAAGTGTTTTCGATGTACTTGTTTCTGTTTTTCTTAGTGATTGCTCTGGCTATAACTTTTTATTATATTCAGTTTCAATTTTGTTGTTTGTTTAATTTTTCAGCGAAATTTCCTCAAAACATTTGGAACTGTTTATACTACGAAGTTTTCTCTTAATGACGTATCGAGTTCTAAAAAACTCTTTTAACACTTTTTCCTTGACTAGGAAGATTATATATATGTATATCAAAACAGATTATTAGGTATCAGATCCGCTTTTTAGATACATTTTCTGGTTGTAATATACGTTTATTATGGCTTATTAAGTACTTTAGAGTTCTTGTGTTAGTAAAAGTTAAATTATTCATACAAAATATATGTTTTCAAATTTGTGTTCATTTGGACTCTTAATCAATCAATCTTTATTTTTCCAAAATTTGACAAACCAACTATGCACGAATTGAGTTTCGTCTTATATTTGAATTGACATTAGATGAGATATCGATACTACGAAAAACTATATATTTGCAATGTTTTACAAACCGCATTTTTATAACTACAAAAATTCATCTTTTATTTTTGAATAAACTAATAACCTTAAAAAAAGGCTTCGTGGTAAGGAAGTTAGGCCAGTTTTCCCCTACTAAATTTTAACTTTTGGAGCCATTGTAAATAAAAGACTATTTTGTCTTTCAATCCCACTAGTATGTGGCTTGCGTTGTTACCGGCGACTGACCACCAATAATAATTCCTACAGTTAAATACCTCTCTTGAGTGACTATAAGCGGCTGAACACTAATAATAATTCCTAAAACTATAAAGCAGTGGAGGATATTTTTTTAAATGCCATGCAAGCGGGTATAGCAAGAATACTCTCTTTACGAGACGCTGACACACGCATAATAAGATTTTTGAGTACTTAAAAAGCGGGTAGAGCTAAATCGTGACCCAGATAATAT
The DNA here is from genome assembly GCA_963675445.1 of Linnaemya vulpina. Classification (NCBI taxonomy): domain Eukaryota; kingdom Metazoa; phylum Arthropoda; class Insecta; order Diptera; family Tachinidae; genus Linnaemya; species Linnaemya vulpina. The sequence goes on along the minus strand of OY776277.1, from coordinate 78,526,879 downwards.
TGGTCTCATAGGCATTAACACTCATTGGCCAGATTTGTATTGCATTGGAGTTCGTGAGATAATTTGAGAGTATCTTAAAGTACTGTGATAAATAAATGTAACCATAAGAATATCCATATGAGAAACTATATTAAATTATGTATCTACGTTAATGCTGTTATGAGAGTTTCGTATTAGCAATATATGTTCCAAAGATGTAGCACTAGCATTTTACAAACTTTAAAGTCTTTGTTTACGGACCAAACAGAAATTATAATCTCACACAAGTCGTCTATGTCAGTGTTCTCATGCAAGCAGGGGATATATATTCGAATTTAGTGAGCCTTTCCTTAATAGCAACTCTACGGATACCCCCAATTGCGCAGCTGGCTGTGCAATAGTTTTTCGTGACAAATGCGCCGATTTTACTAGAGCACAATTGAGTCGCAGAAGAACTTTACTTTGTAATTCTTAAATAAAAATTCCATCAGTAAAGGGTCTGCCATGCCTATCAATATCATATTACCTATTAAAGGAAACGTTTGAAATAATATCCTTAGTTATTCTAAGTAATGTTGGGTAAAGGTTCCCTGATGATGTGTATTAGCTCCAGTGAAATGCGCATAGGAACTAGCTGAAACTTCTCAATTGATCCCTTTAAATTTTTTTTTAAGATTTTGGGAAAAAAGAATCAGCTCAAAATTAAAATTAAAGAGGTTTAAGAACGACAATTCCCAAATATAAGTACTAATTTCAAAATCATATTAAATGTTTGATAAAATAAAAGACATTGAACATTCCCAAATATCATCATAAAATAATTTTTTAATTACAAAATATTTCGTCTTATGTGGGACTCGAGAACACCGGAAATAAAATTAACTCTGATTGGTCGAAAAAAATATATATATAATATATCGACAAAAATCGAGATATTTTAATTAAATTTAGTTTCAAATAATAAAAAAATTATCTTTATTATAAAAACCGTGTATACAGTGTTTAAAATAAGAAAAAATTCACAAAATCGAAGCAAAAGGTAAAATGAAGTGTGCACTGGACAAATGCAGACAAAACGATAGTCGAAAATCATGTGAGCAATTGTTTCATTTGATCATGTTTTTACTTAATTTGAATTAAGCTGTATCTTTTTAGCTTTCAAATAAATATGTTATAAATCAATAATTACCGATATACATGAAGTGTATACGTAAATATGTAACAATGAGTTTGTAGTTAAAATGAAAGAATTAAAGCATGCAAATAGCTAAGCATTAATTTAGCAATACGAATGACAGTGGCAGCAAACAAAATAGCACAGACCATCTGTTCACCAACATCCCGCGCCACCCTGAAACATGGTTTCAGAACGTAGGTAGTTGCACTATTCCAGTGATTGGTCTGGTCATCTCACCCTGATGAGTCTTGAGTTTGACTACGCGAACCTTACCATCTGTGCCTGGGTATGTCTCTATCACTCTTGCCATTAGCCACTTAGCAGGAGGGATATTTTTATCTTTTACGACAACAATAGAACCACGTACTAGGTTAGGCTGCGGTTTGTGCCATTTTGAACGTTGTTGTAGAGATGTAAGGTATTCCTTATGCCATCGTACCCAGAATCCTTGAAACATATTTTGAATGTGTTGGCAGTAACTAAGTTTGTTAGGGTTTACTTCAGCCAGATCACCTTCAGGTACAGTAGTGTATGTTCGACCAATTAGAAAGTGTGCTGGGGATAAATAGCCATCTTCATAATCAGGGGCCGTACCAAGTGGTCTTGAGTTGACAACCGCTTCAATTTGAGTTAGTAATGTGTTCATCTGCTCAAACGTCAAAACTGAGTTCATGATTACTCGCTTGAGGTGTAACTTTACAGATCGTACTGCAGCCTCCCAAATTCCACCCCAATGTGGGGCGAGAGGTGGGATAAACTTCCATTGTATCCCGTCTTCAGCTAAAGATGCGGAAACAATTTCGTTGTGAGTTTGTGACATAATAACTTTGTGCATTTCGTTATCACTGTAGATCTGTCGACATTTTCCTCTGCGGGCTATAAATCTTCGTAAGGCAGCTATGAAGCATTTTGTGCTCAAATCTGTTGCAAGTTCTAGATGAATAGCGGATGTAACTAGGCAAACAAATAGGCATATGTACCCCTTAGATTCTCGTGCATTTCTCCCTGGGAACTGCTTCAGAAGTAGAGGACCAGCGTAGTCAACACCTGAGTTTTCAAATGGAAAGGCTTGCCGCACGCGTACGCTAGATAAATCGGCCATTAACTGCTGGGATGTAATTTTCCGTTGACGAAAGCATCTGAGGCATTTATGAGTCAAGTTTCGGATGAGATTTCGAGCGCCAAGAATCCAATATGTCTCGTGAGGAATTACCAAGAGGGCTGAAGCACCAGGGTACAAATTCCGATTATGTAGATCTTCTAGGATGAGGTAGGTTATGGTACTGGACTTTGGCAAGATGATTGGATTTTTTGCGGCTGCGTCAAGCTCTGAATTCCGCAGGCGACCACCAACACGCAACAGTCCATGAGTGTCCAAAAATTGATGAAGTTCTTGCAATTTAGATCGGGAACTAACAGAGTTGCCTCTCTGTAAATCGACTCGTTCATTATTGAATATAGTTTGAGCGTATTTCAGCCAAACCAATTTTGCTCGTTCAAGTTCATCAAAGGTGGGACAGGAAAAGTGGTTAACTTGATGGTGCTTAGATGCATTAAAGAATTAAAATGTAGGCCAAAACTCGAACCAGCTTTGTCCACTTTGGTACCCGATTCAAAAGCCAGTCAATTGGATCGTAGTCTGCAACAATTGTGACCATTGTGCTGACATTAGACATTAGGGTAGCCAGTGCTTCAGGTTCGGTAATTATATCGCACTTAGTAAAACGATTTATGATAGAATTATACTTCAAATCATTGCATAGCCAATCAGGCCCGTTCCACCAGAGACTATGGCTGAGTAGGTTTGAGGCAGACATTCCTCGAGAAGCGCATTTAGCTGGGTTTTCTTTCGAGGTAACGTGGTCCCAGAATCTTCGAGGAAAATTTTCTACAATTTCCGAAGTACGGTTGGCTTCAAATGTTTTCAATTTCAATGGCGGCTGGGAGAGCCACGACAATACGATGGTTGAGTCCACCAAGCACGAACTTTAATGGAGTCATGCGGCAAGGCTTCTAGAACATGTTTCAGTAAGCGCGAGAGTAAAAGTGCCCCACAAAGCTCCAGGCGTGGCAACGATTTTTGTTTGATGGGTGCAACCCGAGTTTTTGAAGCGATGAGCGCCACGTGAATAACTCCAGAATTATCGATAAATCTTGCGTAGATTGCAGCGGAATAGGCTTGGATAGAGGCATTTGAAAATCCGTGTAGCTCCAGTGATGAATGATTATTTGGCACGAAACGTGGAAGCTTGAAGTTTTGTAGGGTATGTCAGTCTCCTCGATATTGCGACCATAAAGCTGCTAGGTTTGATGGTAGGGATTCATCCCACCAGAGATTTTGTGACCATAGTTCTCTCAGCAAAATTTTAAAACGAATAACAATTGGAGATAAGATTCCCATGGGGTCAAAGATACGAGACACATCGGACAGTACTTGTCGTTTTGTAGAGGGCGCATTAGGGGAAAGAGTGATTTGTAACCCAACATGCCACTTGCAGGCTCCCAGTAGACTCCCAGCACTTTCTTGATATTTTCATCTGGAGATTTTAAGAATGTTAGATCTTGAGTACTTACTGAGATCTGAGGGCGATTCGAAATCCACTTTCTTAACTCAAGGCCTGCCTGAGACAAAAAATGTGTTAAGTCATCCCTCTTTGAAATAATTTCCTCTTCAGTTGCTGCATCTGTGAGGACGTCATCAACATAGAAGTCTTCGAGCAAAATCTTCGAGGCTAACGGGTGTACCGATTTGTAGTCTTGTGCCAATTGTTGTAGAACACGAACTGAGAAATACGGCGCACATGCCGTTCCGTAGGTTACTGTACATAATTGGTAATGTTTAATTTGCTCCGTGGGGGTTTCTCTCCAGATTATTCGCTAGTAATTCTTGTGATTCTCTGAAACCCATATCTGCCTGAACATTTTTACTATGTCGGCTGTGAAGACATAACGGTAAAAACGGAAGCGCAAACAGACTGAGAACAGGTCTCGTTGTATGCTGGGCCCAATGTGAAGTGTGCTGTTGAGCGAGATCCCATTAGAGTCTTGGAAGGATCCATCAAAGACAACTCGTAATTTTTCACCAAGAACTGGATGGTGGGGCAAGTAGAAAACTCTACCATCATTAATGTCGACATCTTCCGGGCGGACTCGACGCATGTAACCTAGGTTTTCATACTGATGCATGAAGGTGGTGTAGTGTTCTCTTAGACTGGGATTTCGTTGAAGTCGTCTTTCTACGGCATAGAAGCGAGACAAAGCAGTAAGAGTATTTTCAAAGCGGGGGTCTTCAATCTTAAACGGTAAGTGAACCACGTATTTACAATCAGCTGTACGAGCGTGGGTTGATTTGAAGTGGGAATCTACATAGGCATCATCAGGATCTACTTTCACTTGATGTTCGGACTCCTCCAGTTCCCAAAAACTTTGTAAGCACCGGCCGATATCTACGGTTGAAACAAGAGACATAGTCTGATTACTAATCTGTTTCCCTGAGAATCAGAGCGCCTGTCGAATGTAAGTATGTTCCAAATGTGTTTGAGGCCAAACAAAACGTCGATCTGCGATGAAAAGTTGTAGAATGGATCAGCCAGAGGCAAATCCTTCAAGTAATCCACAGCTTGATTGTTGAATGACTGATTTGGAAGCGGAGTTGTTATCTGGGATAAGACATGAACCATTGCATCGAAAGTATGTTGAGACACCCGGGATTGTACCGAAATATGACAGGATCCACGTGTGGTTTCCGCCTTTACTGAAGAAATTCCGCTTACTAAAATTTTTGAAGGATATCGTGTAAGTCCAAGGCGTTGAGCGCAACTTTCGGTTATATACGACAATTTGGAGGCAGAGTCCAGCAAAGCGCGGCAGGTTATCAATTGACCAGAACGGTTCTTCATTTGAATGAAAGCAGTAGGCATAATAAATTCTGTGCGACTTCTCGCTCTAGTGTCACGAACCGGCACAGAAAATGACGGCAGTGAAACAGGGCATAGAACATGAGCGATGGTTGACCAAGGACAAGTGGGAATTGTGGTTGGACCGGGCACATGCGGCGTTGGCGCTTCATCTGGTTGAGGTATGCCTGTGGGTCTAGCAGAAGGCATATGTAGGATAGTGTGATGACGTTGACGACACTCCTAACACGTATTCTTCGAAGGACAGCTCACAACAGCATAACCAGTTCTGAGGCAGTTGTAACACAACGAGGCTTCCTTCACAAAATTTCGACGCTCACCCAAAGTAAGTTGTAGAAATGAAGGACATTTGAAAATCGAATGATTTGTTGCCTTCCATTTAAAGCAAGATTTGTTGCCTTTCATTTGCCATTTGTACTCACCAGGCACTTTGCATTATTGCTTTGAAATCTGTTCAAGTTACCTGGCTTTCCTGGGGAAGTCGACTTACGTTGGCGCAACTCCAATTCCTCACATCGGTTGTGCAGAAAATCAAACAAGTCATCAATAGTTGGGTTGGGATTATCACGGCTGTCGTGAATCCAACGTCGTTTCGATTCAGGGTCAACCTTGGCAAGCAGCAAGTAAATCAACTAACAGTCCCTACCTTTCGCACCAATTGCCTCAAGACCCCGAATAATTTCATTCGCTTCGTCAGAAATCTTCCTCAAAATGGAGCCATTTTCTTTTGGTGTAGAAGGCAGCGCCATGAAAGTTTCAATGAACGAATTTACGATGTGCTTAGGACGATCGTATCTATCATTGAGTCGAATCCACGCAGTCTTATAAGCCGCATTGGTAACGGGAATGTGTTGAATTATTCGAGCAGCATCATCTTTTAACAAGGGTTTCAAGTAGTGAAACTTTTGTGTATCAGATAATGTTGTCTTTGAGTCGACAGTACTTTCAAACAAGTCTTTAAAGCTGGACCAATCTTTATATAACCCGTTAAACGAAGGAATGTTGATTCGTGGCAATTCGTTTCCCTTACCCCCACTGGTTGTAGAAATGTGTTGCAAAAATGTGGCCTGTTGTTCCGTTAGCTTTTCAATAGCATTGCTATTACTATAGCTTTCGTCCGGTTTCGGGCCATATTTTGACCTTAAAACATACAGCTTGCCCCATGCTGCCAAATATTTGTCTTCGCATGTCGCAAAATCTAGCTCTGGATCACCGAAATTTTCAAAATTTTTATACTGATACAGTTCATCAGTGGATTTCACAAACCCCTGCCATGCTTCATCCAAACGTTCCAATCGGCTTACCACATTCTACCAAGTACAGTCATCAGGTGGGTTTTCGGCAAAAGAAAGAAGTCGAGTCAGTGAGCCCTTCCAACGGCCTCTGAGGGCCACTAACGAATTCACATCATCGCACATATTGCCTCAAAATAATTTTTTAAAAATTGTGTAAACAATTCCGGGTAGACTGGCTGATCCGGCTCCAGGAAGGACCAACTCTTATGTTGAGGAATAAATAATTTAAGATTGAATTTATTTCAACACAAGGAATGAGTTTCTGTTATTTTATTGAGGTGTGTATTTGATCACAGATCAAATTAACCTTGACTTGATAATAGTTTTGCTATAAGTAATTTGTGCAGTTTTATTTCAATATGCAGGTACCGTAAACTTATATCTTGATCGCAAAAGGCATTTATTTACTTAAACCAGTTCGTTATTTACTCCGAATACCTGAAATGCAGATTGCATGGGAGTAAATAAAGAGAGCGACAATTGTCTCATAGATTGAAGTAAATAAATGTGCTGGCAAATAAATATGTTATAAATCAATAATTACCGATATACATGATGTGTATACGTAAATATGTAACAATGAGTTTGTAGTTAAAATGAAAGAATTAAAGCATGCAAATAACTAAGCATTAATTTAGCAATACGAATAACAGTGGCTGCAAATAAAATAGCACAGACCATCTGTTCACCAACAGTTATAATATAGAATATGTATTAACATATCGCCTAAATCAGAATGTTCTATAGAATTTTTTTGGCATAATAAGATCTAAGGGCTTCATGACCATCCCGATCGTCAAGAATTTAAATATAGACTTCGGTAATATATTTTGGGGCACAACGAAGGCATCTTAGACAATAATGCCTAATAATAGACAATACTCTCGATTTGGAGGACTTACAATATTCTAACAGGTAAATTTAAACTAACGATTTGAAATCATACAGTTTTTAGAAATTCGTTTGATTTTTTGAGATAACATACTTAAACTATTAATCCCAGCATAAGGAATAGCTGGAAAACCTGAATTATGATGGTTTGGAGAATTTGGTTGGCTATATTTGCCACAAATTAAAAAATGATGACCCCAGCGTGCCACTAAACCTCTAGAGTACTCTACACACTGATGCGTTAGATACCTAAATGAAGGTGGGTTAAGTATTTGATCATACACTTTAGTGGAAACGTTAAAATCTTGTGATAAAGTAAAACTAAATACTTGCTACAAGCGGATATTTAGAAAAGCAAATGGTGGACAAGGAATAGAAAGATGTAAAGAGGCTTTTTTCAGATGCAGAATGTATTTTAGAATAAGGTCTCGTAATTCAGAAATGTCCCAAAACATGAATAAGCGTAAAAGAAAATTAAATAAAACAACAACGTATCAAATTATTTACATAATTATTATACATATCTGTGTCGTGTAGTCGAGTGCTATGATGATAAATATTGAGAATAAATAGTTTGACAATAACATAAATCATACATAATAACAAATAAATCACACCCCTGAAGAAATTTACAACAAGCGAAACGTTGGGTAAAATATATATATGACATAGTTCATATTTGATGATAAATATTGTTGACCAATAAAACCCGTAGGATTTACCCCTGTTAATATAAGTAATAGTAAAATTTTGTTATTTTAACAAATATACTAATTTGCACCACTGTTATGCTTACATATTTTTAAAGAGTCGTAGCGTCACTTCACCTACCTGCGCAGAAGAATAAAATTTTTTGTGCGTGACATATTTTCTATCATTTTTGAGCGGCCACCACTGATTTAGAGCAGGGATGCCCAGCTTATGGAACAATTGTTTGGAGAGAACTCACACATATACTTATGCTCTTTCATTTAGTCGTTGATGATAAGTCGAGAAGTGTATATAAGAAGTGTATAAGTATATATAAGATCCATAATTGATATCTTTCCTTTTTCGAGAACATTTTTTGATTTTTTATAATGAATTATACCAATAAGTTGTTTTTTGTTTTGTAGCAGGATCTTCAGATATTCCTAACTGTGCTACACGGCGAGTAATAGTACAACGCAATAAGGGTATAGATTCAACCATAGCTGTTAAGTAATGTTTACTAATTATAATAATTAATAATTAGATTATTATTTTTTGAAAGGTGAAGTATTAATTATATTACGATTATTTTGAGATTCGCACCATTACTAATTGATTACGATTACAAATAATCGAAAAATAATCTGACTACTTTCCAAGATTATTTTTGATAGTTTCCAATATTTTTCTATTTTGCGAAATTATGGCAATACTGTTTAATGTCAGTTGTTTTTTTTTATATTGTGTTATTTTTGAACAATATTAAATTGAACATTAATAAATGTTCATCGATTTGTTAATTGATAACCTGTTTGCATTCTTCATGATTCTGCATTCTTCTCTTTTATCACGGGTTCACGGGTTTGTGCTCATTTTGTATGAAGTATATACATATGTATTTCTTTTGCGTATATTTTTTGGTGAGTGTTACGTTCCACTTTATTTACTTGGTATACTGTTGTATTACACCTTATGTTATTTATACTTGGTAATATAAATTGTAGTGAGTTTTGAAATATTTTAAAAACAACATGTCAAGTAATGAAAAATAAAGAGAGGGTGTGAGTTTAACTAGCAAAAGGAAGACATTAACTGTAAAAAACTGAATGAAAACATTAACTGAAAACATGGTTTGTTCTAAATATTTTTGTACCACAGTGGATGGTTGGTCTAGAAATCACAGAAGCTTCCATGGATATACGTGTCATTGGCTTACAGACAATTTTGAACGCAAAGCATGGCATGTAGAAGAATTTGTGAAGCACACACCGCGGAAAATATTGCGCAGATGATTACTGAAATCAACACTGCCTTTGGTTTGAAGAGATAAAACTTTGTTTTGACCATTACGGACAACGGTTCAAATTTTGGAAAAGCGCTCAGAGATTACGGTGAGGGAAATGACTTCTTCGAAGATGAAATTAATGACAATTTCTTTGATAATGAAAGTTTGTTGCCCACACATCAGAGATGTTGCAGCCATACTCTGAATTTGCTTGCTTCAATAAAATGCTGCGATAAAATTTTAAAACTGAGCAGCCACTGTATTTCCAGCATAAGAAGGTAAGTCGCAGAACAAATGGTAATCTTTTGCATTAAAAAAACAATCGTTGAAATTACAAAAAAAAAATCGTCGAAATTATTAAAAATCGTCGAAATTAATAAAAATGTAACGAAACATAATTATTTTTTTAATGCAGTAAAATACCATTTGTACTTGTGAAAATAAGTTTAATGTAAACTCTTTTAGACATTCGATAAATGCTACAATTTGTGGAAGAAGTGCAAGTGGCCAAAGTCAGCGGAAATAAATGAAGAGCACCTGGGATCATCGTTGCTTTTGCCCGTTGTTACTCGTTGGAACTCATTGCATGAGGCAGTTCAAAAACCACTTTGCTACAAACAAAAATTAAATAATCGGTGGTAATGGAACCAATTTCAAAGGTCCTGGAATTTATTCAAGGAGAAAGCAACATAATTAATGTATGGTATTTTTATATTTTGGCTCTTTAAAATATAAATTTATATTATATTATTACAGGATTTTTAATACCAACTCTTGTGATGCTGAGAATTAGGCTGCATAAGTTAAGCAGATCCCAGGAATTGCAACAGTTATTATCTCTTATTTTAAAAATGGAACACAGGTTAAGAGAAAGGATCCAATCATATTTCATGTTGGTTAATATTACAATTAAGTTTAGGGAGAACTTTACTTAAAAGCTCTTTAATAATAATACCATCAGAAAATTGTCTTCCATGCTTTGCACTATGTCCAGCATTGTAGCTTGACATATTATTTTTTAAATATCTATAAAATTTTTCATCATTATTTTCTTCCTCTTCTATCCGGCCTTTAAATCTTTTCAAATACATTTTTTTCGATGTCGTTAATATGTAATAATTTTTAATTTTCATTTTCATTATATTTTTGTATATCGTTATGAAATATATCACAATGCCTCCTGATAACAGAATTCCTGTGTGGTTTAAATATTTTATAACAAAAAAGGCATTGAGAATTACCAAATGCATTATATATTACGATTAATTTTCGTAATAGTACCACCATTTTTTTACGTGCTATTGCTCAAAAGCAACCAAAGTGCCCGCTAAGCATGTGTACTCTTTACCATCTGAAAGATATCTGAATTAAATGTGCATAACAAACTGGTAGGAGCTTACAGTGAGAAGTTTACGAGCATAACTGATTTAAGCTGGATTCACGCATGGTTTCAGAACAAAATTTTCCTTCAGCAACAATTTTTTTATATGTAGTTTGAAGTTTCTCTTTTCGAGAGAAAGAGAGGTAACTTATTTTGGATCATGCATTGGTTTAATTTTACTTCGTGTTCTGAAACATTGCAACTGTGCTGCCCGTAAGTTTAATTTTTTAAGTAAAGTAGAACTGAGATGTCACAACATATTATATGTACATAATAATATATAGAACTTGTTTTATATTGCTTATTATAAGAAATTAATAATAAAATTAAGTATATGTACATTGACATGGATTTAAATGAATGGATTGCACTGAAGCTTATTGCAGAAATCTTAAATCCAGGCAGGGAGTGTTTGTATGACATGAGTAACGAAAATTAATACTTCGTTTGCTTTCATATATATTCATTTAACTCAGTGGATATTAAGACATGCACCTGTGTTTTATTAAGAATTTTTTAAATTGTAATTTGTTTATTACACACTAAATAATATGAGTGTGAAGCCGAGAAAATAAGAAATTGCATTCATCTGTTACTGTATTCCCCAATTGTAAAATTGACAAACGTAATTTACAAAATTATTTCATACGGTAGCCATGATGTTCTAGAACAAATGGGCGAAGTGCGTGAATCGTTTCAGAACAAATTTTCAAAAAACTAAAATTGTCTCAGAACATACATTTTGTTCTGAAACCATGAGTGAATCCAGCTTTAGAGTCATTTGTACCAGAGTCTGAAATAATGTACATACATATTTTATCCTTAGTACATATTATCGACATCGAAAAAAATTTATTCGAAACATGTATGCATGCATCACTTTATATACAAATAAATCTTGAGTGCATCATACCTCAAGTGTATACATTGAAGACATTGAAAACATTGAAATCACATTAAGTACATTCGGTTATGACAACATTATATTTGATTTGTTATTTCATAAAATTAAGGTGTGTGCGCAGTAGGGACCCTGCAGCAACTTGATAGTCGACTACGAAAATAATCCATTTATTGTCAACTTTTAACAACTAACTTTAAGCTAACTACAAAGCCATGCAGAATTTCCCCGAATAATTGTGATCATGATCTGTGAAATGAAGTTTTTGTATTTTATGCATTCGTTTCTCGTTTACTATTTTGATATTTGTTTTTTATAATTGATGATATGGTAAATTTAACACTTTACTATAAGTTAACTAAAAAATAGTGCTACAAATAACCAAATATTTAGCTAGCTTATACTCGTAAGTATAAGTTAGTTTTAAAGTCATGCGGAGCCGGAATATTAACTACTCGCATAGGCCATCGCAAGGTTGAAATAGTCAGTTGCCTCCATTAAGAGTAATCTAGGCATCAGCCACAATTAGTTGAGAAATAACCCTCCATCATTCATGCGTTTGCTAGCAAAAGTATAAGTATGTATTCACGAAATGTATACAAGTATAGGCATAGTTATACACAAGTAGAAGGTGTACACCACGAAAGAAAAGGAATGCATATTATGTATTCAAGGTGTACATTGTATTGAAGGTGCCCATTAAATTTCTTTTACATTTCTGAGACCTCTGAAATGTACTGAATTAAATTATTCTCCAAAAACTTATTTAAAATTTTAAAATTTGAGTTAAAAATTTAAATTTTCAGTCATAAGCGAGTCCTTATGACCTGTTTTTGGTATCTAGACACGTTCAGATTATATTGCAATGTTCATAAAAGTTGTTCAGCTTTACCGTGGCTACAGTTTTTCTGAATATAATGTATGAAAAATCAGGATTTCCTAAAAGTTATGATCGAAAAACAGAAAAAAAATGTTTTTGTTCCCTAACTTTTTTGAAAAATCTCTGATATAAAATACATTACTGTCATAAAATTTTAACAAGAAATATTCAACGTATTCTTGCTTACATTTTGCCGAACATAGTTAAGCGATATTTTTAAGTGCTGATTAGCTGTTTGGCAAAAACTGATGACACCTTTTTTTTGGCATCATGCCAATATTGGGAGATTTTGGAGGCCCATAAAAGGAAAACGGTCACCAACTTGACCAAACTGAGTATAGGGTTTTACTACATTTTGATAGTAGAATCGATCTTGCACTTTTCAAAAGGTTTTGATTTGTCGCATAGTGTTATATATGAACATATATCTTTTATAAATAGGAAAAATATGAAAAGGAAGAAGCTTGCGTGGAGTGAGACCAGTGAAGCTGCTCTTTTGGTGTTGTGGCCATGCCGAATAGAGAAGATTCGTGGCCAAACTAAAAACGGTCACGTATATGCTGAGATGGCGGATGAGCTGCAGAAGTTTGGCTCATACAGCCCGTGCGATGTACAAAATTTTACACGCGATATTACAAAATTTTACACAATTTACAAATTGTCTTCAACGCATTACAAAAAACGATTCGGAATTAAAAAAGGCCTTGATTTAATTTTTAAATAAAACGTAAAAAATTACTGGTTTTAAATTAAAATTTGCTAAACTAAATGACTGTTTTTAAATAAAAATACATTATTCTTTTAAATAAAAATAAGGCAAATCAAATTTTTATTCTTATTAAAATTTAATTTATACAAAAAGCCATAGAGTATGTTAAAATTTGCGCGAATCATACGAAAATGAGTCTCAAAGAAATAGTCGTCGTTACAATTGCAAGTGGCTTTCCAGAATACAGATTGGCGATTCTATGAAATGAAAAATGTTACGGATGTAAACAAATTTATTCCAGTTGCACTAACCAACGTTCAGAAGGACCTTTGAGTTATATAATTATAATTTTGAATCAAAAATCGATCGCAATGACTCCGAGAGCTCCATATTTCTGTTATATGTAAGTAAAATTGCTTTTAAACAGAAATTTGCATCCATTTTTAAAATATACAAAAACGAATATTCACGAAAGAAATAAAAACAATGTTTTTTTAGGTGTCAAATGATAATTGACTATGTGTGAACACTACACTTAATTGCTCAATTAAAATTAAGTTGACTCAATTAGAAATGCATAAACATAGTATAAGGTTTTGATCATAAGTTTGGAAATGTACGCGTATTTACTTTTGCGCTACTCGAATGAATTGTAAGTATTGTAGTATTTTCCATTTACTTATAAGTCATACTGAGCTGATCTATAAATAATACATGTTTTAGTTGTTGATGATGATGTCAGATTCATTTGCATTAAAAGTCATACAAATAAACATTATTGTAAGTATAAGTACATCAGAAATATTTTATTCCGATGACTTATGCTCATTATACTTAAAATTACATAAATGACTCTATATATACCAAAAACACAAGAGAAAAAAGTTGTTGATTACGATAACCTTAGTGGGGTGATCGAACACTAAAACTATATCTTACATACTTATATGATTTATTTTCTTTCATTCTGTTGTTAATTTATCATGAAGTGAATACATATTATTTTCGAGATACCTATGTATGTCTTACTTTTGGCAACTAAAAAATTATTTGAGTGTACAATTACTCACACTTGTTCGCTTTTTGCTGCTTCCCATATTTTTTTAAAGTGCAGCCTCTGCTTGTACATAGTTTTTTCCAATTTCCCAAATAGTGCGAAAAAAATGGATTAGTTTCTGTGGCCATAAGAACTCAATTCCGATATTTCTCACATCTGCATACATCATATTAAAGCGGAAGATTTCGAGAACACGATGAAGTATGAAATGGATTACAAAAGTGTTATATATATTTTTCAAACTATATTTATACCTTTTTTACAACAACAACAACCTAATACGTAAATCATCGTTTTGTAAACTGAAAGTTTTCTCTAAGTTTGAAGCTCTTCCAATTATTGAAAATTAATGCAAGTGATCTCTGCGTACCGCCAGCAATAACAAAAATAAGAAGAAAAAAAAAAAAACACTACACATAGTTATATATAACTCAAAACGATAATATCAGGAAATAAAATCTCTTATTCTCTCTAAAAACACTGTTATTATGCAAACATACTTATTAACCACAACGTATAATCTATATCGTTAAATAAATCACATATAATATATAATAAACTTACTAGACATACAAACACACAAGTTATTTTATTTTCCATATCTCCCCAAATTGACAGTTCTTCCAAATATTCAATAAACTGTTTTACCTATTATCATTCTTATAAAGCACTGTACTATCAGAAACACACCTGAAACACTAGTAAATGCAGTGACCTGTGAAAAGTTAGTACATAACTACTATTAAAATTAACAATTTCGTTTTTCACATAACTAACTGGCATTTACCTTCCCAAAAAAAATCTAAATAATAAAATTGTTAAATATATTAAATCAAAAAACCAATGTATTTATCAGTGGAGTTCTCTAACTTCATTTACGAATATGGATGCAAACACAAAAGAGTATCACACAAACACAAAAAGAAAAGTAGATTTTCCAGCGCGTAATGTTGTAACTGAAAATTCACAACTGTATCACCAGGGAAACTCGCGGTTCTCACACGCAGACTCACCCTTCAGGACGCTGACGGTAGATAAACGTTTCGGCAAGCTTACAGATAAACTCGAAAAAGTTATTAGAAAAAACTCAGTGAGTACAAGGGACAGTTATTAAATGAATTCGATAAAAGATTCAATGTAATAAAAAATGAGCTACTCTACGTTACTGAAAAAGCATTGGAAACTGTCGCGGTAGAAGTCAAAATAATACAGGAAGAAATAGTTACATGAAAATTATACAGGAGATTGAGAATTTAGCTGAAATTTTTGCTCAATTTATGCCTCAATTAATACCACCGTTCCCCCATTAAATCTATCTATCGTCTTCAGAATCACAACAACAAACGCAGACTAAATTCGAAGGATGCCGTTATAATTGTGAAGCTGTGGGCTGCCTATGACAAGCACTTATTTTTAAAAACTCTTGCTGCGTTTAAAAAAAGTAAAAATTTCTCATTTTGCTTGAGACTACTAGGTTTTAATTCGGACAATAATTTTTATGTCAATGAAAACCTTACAAAAGCTAATTTTGACATACTTCGTGCTATTATTCGCCTTAAAAATCACCGTTTTTTCATGCGTGGTTTAGTATACATTAAAAGAACTGCCGAAGAAAATATATTTCATATTAACGAAATCAGACAGCTGGAAAACTTATCTCCAGGTCAAACACATACAGATAAACATAATGCTTACAACACATTCAATGGTTTACCACAGCAGAAACTCTTTATCTTATCTCATACTATTTATTGTAAAATATTAACCATAATCGATTTGAAAACTAAAGCTTATCAATGTTCTATACTTTATATCTACCCTTTGAAATGGTTATCTTACTTATAGTTGTACTCAAATGTTCTCGTATATAAAACGAGCTGCGACAATATCACATGCTCAACTCTAGAGGAAATTGTTCCAAAGACTGTGTTTATACTATGATAGGAGCTCTGTCCAAACAAAAAGATGGTTTAAAAATTATACACTTAAATGCACAAAGTTTGAAAAATAAAATAAATGAATTTAGATATTTGTTTGCGCCGTCACATCATTTGTATATCTGACACTTGGCTTCCGTTTGACGTAAATGACTCCGTATTTAATTTATCTAGTTTTAAACTTTTCCGTTCCGATAGAACACAAATTGTAAATGGTGTTGAAACTAGGTATAAGGCCTTCAACGATGGATGGTCATCTTATCGCGATGTGGAGGCTTAGGCATAGTTGCTTGGAACGTGCTGGCGGTGGCAGCTGATTTCAGCAGTCCCCGGTAGGGTCACCCATGCCAGGGGGCTCAAGCAACGAGCCGACTAAGAATCGTCCTTCCCAGCACCCGATAGCGTCTGTTTTTCCCCTGTGGGGCAGCTATCGGGTTTGTCCGTATCTCTCCTGTCCTATGGGCCTGTCCAAATCCATCAGCATCTGTTTCCAATAGTGGGTTCGCTGATGGTTTGCGTCTGTACCTCATTGGGGCGGCAGCTGTCTGAAACCTGGCGGTAGGTACAAAATGTAGAAGCACAAAAACTTCCACCATACCACATCCAGGGCCCAGCTCCACGTACCCGGTCGGGGGCTTCATAATCTCCGGGGATCATATTCCCACGGCGCTAGTAGCAGGCCGTGGTGAATCGAATGCTACATCAGGCCCGACTAGTCTGCAACCTACTGATGTTATAGGCAGCCGGCAAGGAATAACCAGGCCAGCTGCTAAAAGCAACAGGACAACACGGCCGGAACAAGGTAGTTGTCCAAAATGCAGCAACATGGTACCCCTGTCTTCAACCCCAAGTACCTCGAAATCTGCAAAGGTCCTTACTTTTAAAACGGTAAAATCCCCTTATTTGGGTGTGAAAAGAATGAAAAGGTCTTAACCGTCCAATCCCATTGCTTCCCAAGCGCATTCTGTGTAGGAAAAGGCTAAGAGGATAACCTCGAGTTACAGTACTGTGCCATCCACTGCCAACCCCGGTAATAAAGAATCTAAGCCTAAGCGCAAAAATCCAGCACGCAGGGTTGCTAATGAAAGACGCTCTGACTTGAAAACGCTTTCGCTTTTAGTTGCGATCCCGGCTGACCAGCTTTCTGAAAAGCAGGCAGCCTCTCTTAAGTGGGCGCAGGCTCACGCTGGGCCGCAAACAGGATCATATACCGCAATCGAGAAGGTAGCGGTGCCTATACCGCAACGTTCAGAGGAGGATAATGATGCAGCCAAAAACTCTGGGACTATACGTCCCAAGCATTCCCAGTCGGGCTCCTTTAGCGAGGTTGACAAAGGCAGTCTCGTAAGGGCCATTATCGGCAGGGATGTGTCGGATGGTGCCATGTTCCATGCTAATTGGGACCTGGTTAATCAGAAGCGGGTGTGTTCTAGAAAATCCGCATGGACAATCCGGGACCACCGCCTCAATGCGTTGATGCTGGCTGGCATCAGTGCAGTGTAAAATTGATAGCATGCACAGATGAACGCTCAGCGTTACTGTTAAAGAAGGCCATCGATGCTATTGGGGAAGTGTGGAAAGGCTGTAGGCTGAATGTGGATGATGTGGAGGAAATATCCAGAAGGCCTAGAGCCATTTCCATAATACCCTCCGAACCTTCTTCTCCGAAGGAGATCCTCGATATCTTTAAGGATTGCAACCCGGATCTACCTACCCATGATTGGAAGGTAGCTAAGGTGTATGCACCCAAAGGGTCTGGGAGGAGTGTGGTTCTGAACAAAGAATCACTGGCACCGATACAGGAGAGAAATAAGATATCTTACTGCTTCAACGACTGCTCCTTTTTTGACCATCGCTATATTGATTTTAGCATAGGGATAGGTGTTGAGAGACCGAATCCTATAATGAACAGGAAGAAGACCAACTGGAAGCTAAAGATCAACCTGCTCTGAACTCCCTGTCATCGATTTCACCGGCTAAAGTTATCGGGGATATTGACTCTGCTGTGGAGATTCTTAATGAATCATTCCGCTACGCCACAAACATGGCCTGCAGCCCAGTAATTTGTAGGGGCAAGAACAAGTAACCTGGGCAAATCCTGGAAATTACACATTTACGCAGGTTAATTAATATGGCTGAAAGATCAGGAGACTGGTCAACATATAAATCCTCAGTGAATAGGTTTAAGAACCTCCTAAGAAACGCAAAGAGGAAGTCTTGGAGGACCTTCTGCAGTGAAGTAAAGGGATCTTCTGAGACCAACAGACTGCGTAAGATACTGTCAACCACAGCGGTTGTACCAAGCTACATGCAGAACCCCCGTGGTAGCTGAGTATTCAGGAAACCTTTTATTTGGCACTCATTTTCCTGGCATTCAGGCAGCGCCTGTAACAGGTGCTACTATTAACTGCTCAACTAGAAGCACAGGTACAATTCCGTTGAGTATCGACAGACTGCGCTGAACCGTTAACAGCTTTGAACCGTATAAATCATCAGGCCCAGATGGAATATTTCCAGCTAACCCACAGAGGAATGCGGACATTGTCGTACCTTGGCTTTCTTTGGTTTACAAAGAGTACTTAAGGAAGGCCTCAGCAGAATGCTGGCACATGTAGGATCATCTTTATCCCGAAAGGGGTAAGACATCCCCCATTACACCTAGGGAATTTAGAACTATAAGTCTTACTTCCTTCTTGCTTAGGACGTTAGTAATTAATATTAATTTGAGAATGATCATACCTAAAAATGTTCTCTCAGAGTCACAGGATGCATACACGAAAGGCAAGTCTGTGGAAATCGGGCTGCATTCTCTAGTGGGCTACATAGAGGAATCTCTTGAATAAAAGGAATTCACTATAGTAGCCTTTCTGGACATTGAGGGTGCTTTCAACTACGTCAATCCTGAATCCATCATTTAAGGAATGCATCTGTAGGTTTTTTAGGAGTCTAGGGATGTAGGGTCGCCAGGGCCTCGATTGGGTATGCAACTGAATACAGAGACGTATATCGGGGCTTTCCACAGGGAGGTGTTTTATCAACCCTTCTGTGGAATCTGACTAATTCTGGAGCGTAGACTAGTCAAAACGGTTGCTGACGCTGATTGTGTTGCGGTGGTGATCTCCGGTAATGCCAGGATTCTGATGAAATACCAAGACAGCGGGATCCACGACAACGTTGACTATTGTGTACTAAAACCTTTCTTTGGCGTACTTTTCTATTCTCTTGTCGGGGACAGCGAACAGGCTTCCAGATTTTCATTTCCCGTATAATCCGTTAGGGTCTTCAGTGATGGATCTAAGAGGGGAACTAATGTAGGCGGTGGTTTTCACGTGGATAACTTTAACGTAAGAACTTCATTTCGGCTTCGGGATGGTTGAAGCACCCTGCAAGCCGAAATTTCTGCTATTACTCGTGCAGCTAGATGGCTGAGGTATTATAGGATCTCGAACGATATCTATATCTTTACCGAAAGTCAGGCGGCCATCTCTGCTATCTTTGAGTGAGATAGCCGGACATTCGAGGGTGACACTTGTCGAGAAACATTCTGACTGTCCTGGCAACCTCATTGCTGAAGAATAGCCAGGGAAGGGACAGAGCTGGATAACTCTATGATATGTCACTTCACAGGCATTTCTCTATCGTTCTGCAAGTTTTTGGTTAAGTGTGAATCATACAAACTCGCTGAATCAAGATGGGAAAACTTGACCAACTACCGCGTGCCAAGGGCCGCATGGCCCCGCTACTATCCACGCAGAACACGTGACCTTCTTAACTTCAACAGGGTACGAATACGGCAACTTGTGAACGTCCTAAGCGGATATTGTAACTTTGGGACCCATGCAAGAAGGATGGGTCTCGAACACGACGACTTCTCTGGAAGCTGTAAAGATAAAGAGGAGGAGGAAACAGTACTCTATCGTCTATGTCAGTGCTCTACCCTGAACAGCGTAAGGACAGTGGAACTGCGCTCCAAGTTCTTGCCAGATCTAGATAGCCTGGCGAGTGTAGAGCTTCTCAGAATATCGGCTTCCTAGCGTCCACAGGATGGCTTAATGCAGCAGAAGACGACTCATGGGTAGTCCCTGTTTTAGGGTATCACAACGGGACCGAATGAACGGACCCAAGTACATTGTTTCAACAATGTCCCTAATAACCTAACCTAACCTAGGTATAAGGCGGTGGGGTTGCTGTTTATGTTCGTAATGGGATATCCAGTAAGCAAAAAATTAAAAAAATGGCTGACAGCGAAGTTGAGAACTTATTTATTGAGATATCCACCCTTGACAAGAAAAAATTACTTTTAGGTGCTGTGTACAGACCCAGCAGTAACATAAATATTTATCCGTACGTTAACACACTTGAAGTGCTATCTGTTAAATACGACAATATCTTCCACTCCATTTCTAAAAGTTTAATCGACCTCATATTTGTCAGTCACAAATCTAAAGCACTACTTTATGACAAACTCTCCGCGCCAGTCTTCTCGAAGCACAA
>OY776277.1:78486286-78501286 GCA_963675445.1 Linnaemya vulpina | reverse complement strand
TGTTTTCGTCATCTTCATTAATTGTGTCAAAAAATTAGAGTGTTGAAGAATGGTTTATAGATTCGGGAGCAACCTCACACATGACGAATTCGGAGAGTATATTGTGCAATACGAAACAAGTAAGTGATAAACATGTAGTAGTTGCAAATAATAACAAGTTACCGGTCGAAAGTATTGGAAATATTAATGCTGTTTTGCATACGGGATCAAAAGATACTGTTAATTTATTATCAGTACGACAGATGACCTTAAGAGGCAACAAAGTAATTTTTGAAGGCGACAATTGTAAGATTTACAACAGCGATGGCGAATTGATCGCAACGGCAGCGGCTTTTAATAATTTATACAGATTGCATTGTACCGTAAAGACAAAAAGTGAGAAGGCATTCATGGCTTCAAATAATTTTGAATTTTGGCACAGAAGGCTTGGTCACATTTGCGATAACAATTTAAAAAAAGTGATTGGTTCATTGGAAAAAATGCGTTCTAATATTGCTCTTTCGCATAAAAAATTTATAATTTGCTTAAAAGGAAAGCAGACGCGTGCTTCATTTAAGGAACCTGATCATCGTGCAACAGAATTATTGCAAATAGTACACTCGGATGTGGTGGGTCCCCTGCCGACGAAATCTTTTTCGGGAAATCGTTTTTTATTGACTTTCGTCAATGATTACTTTCGTAAAATATTTTTAATAACGATTAGGCACAAATCTGATGTATTAAACGAATTTAAACGTTTGCCGAGAGACAATGTGATAGAAGCATGAAAGTTTTACGTACAGATAATGGTACCGAATACGTCAACAACAAATTTGAAGAATATATGACAGAGTGTGGCATAAAACATCAGAAAACTTCGCCCTACACCCCAGAACAGAACGGCGTAGCTGAACGAATTAACCGCACAATAGTAAAAACGTATTAGATGTATGTTGTTAGATGCAGACTTACCTGATAAGTACTGGGCAGAAGCGGCAGCAACAGCAGCATATTTAATTAACCTTGTTCCATGTCGTGGTCACGAAAAATGTCCAGAGGAAATGTGGTCTGGCAGGAAACCTAACCTAAAGCATTTGGAAAGTAGAGCTTTTGCACACGTTCCAAAACAAAAACGTACTAAACTTAGCCCGAAGTCTAAAGAATACATTTTAATGGGGTATAGTGATGTTAGTAAGGCGTATAGATTACAAGACCCTAAGTCGAAAAAAAATCATTATTAGTCGTGACGTTATCTTCATAGAAGACGAAATCGTAAAAGATGCTACTAGAGATGTAATTTTCCCGTGATTATTATTGAACATGCTAATTCAGAAGAGGTTGAAGATATAGAATTATCAGATGAAGAAGATTTTGTTGGTCTTGAAAGCGACAACTATGAAGACGCACGCAGCAATAACAGTGATAATGAATTACATTTCAATGTCGAGAATTTCAACATTCGTCGGTCAGAACAAATAGCAGCTAAACCTGTATGTAGGTATAACTTATGTGTAAAACAAAGTGAAGGTGATAGCAAGAAAAACAACCTTGAAAGTTTTGAAGAGGCTACTTCGTCTACAAAGTGTATGCTCTGGAAAGCAGCAATGATTTCCGAAATAGAATCTTTAGCAGCAAATGATACATGGATATTGACTAATTTACCAAAAGACAGAAAGCCATGAAAGTGTAAATGGGTATACAAAACTAAGTTTGATGCGAATAGTAATGAAATATACCATAAAGCTAGATTGGTTGTTAAAGGGTGCAATCAACAAAAAGGTATTGACTACGAGGAAACATTTGTACCTGTTGTATGGTATTCATCCCTACGTTATTTGTTTGCTTTAGCAGCAAGGCATAAATTATTGATACATCAATTGGATGCAGTTACAGCTTTTCTTAATGGTGATCTTCAGGAAGAAATTTATATGGCACAGCCGGAGGGTTTCGATGATGGTAGCGGACAGGTTTGCCTTTTGAAAAAATCGCTTTATGGATTAAAGCAATCCAGTCGGATATGGAACAGAAAACATAATGAAGTACTGTTGAAATTTGGTCTGCAGCGTAGTGAGGTTGATCAGTGCGTATACTATTGTATCAAAGAGGATGTAATATTATATGTGGCTATCTACGTAGACGGTGTTTTGATTATGTATAATGAAATAGATTTCATTAGTGAACTGAAAATGTCTTTGAGTACACATTTTAAGATGAAGGACTTGGGTGAAGCATCTTCAGTCCTTGGTATAAGAATACATCGCAATAGTGAAAGTGGCGCAATAAGGATTGATCAAACCAAATATATTGAAGATATTTTGAGCCGTTTTTCAATGTCTGAATTCAAGACGGTATCGACACCTGTGAAGGTTGGTCAGAAAATAACATAAGATATGAGTCCTGTTAATGATCAAGATAAAAAAGAAATGTCAAAAATTCCTTACATGCAAGCAGTTGGATGTCTTTTATTTGTGTCTCAAATTACACGTCCTGACATCAGCTATGCTGTGAATATGCTGAGTCGATTTAATACCAATCCTGGAAAAGGTCATTGGACAGCTGTAAAGAGAGTTATGAGGTTTCTCAAGGGTACTATTGACAAAGGAATAACATATGAATACAATCCAAATGGCATTATGGGATTTTGCGATGCAGATCGGGCAGGTAACACTGACGATAGACATTCAACTACTGGATATATATATATATATATATATATATATATATATATATCAGTCAGCCATGCAGGAGTGCATTTGGTTACAACGTCTACAGCGGAAGATTTGCCAGGGTCAACAAGAGCCAATAATATTACATTGCGACAACAAAAGCGCAATTATTATTGCACAAAATAATTCATTCTCGACCAGAACTAAACATGTTGATTTGAAAGTCAAATTCGTTAGAGAAAAATTGGAAAATAAAGAAATATGTAGATACTGCCAACATGGTGGCACATTTTCTTACAAAAGCTGTTTGTGCTGACAAGATGTATACTTTTAGTATCAGATCTGGATTGAAATGAGTTAACATTTATAATAAATATCCTTATGTATAAGTATATAAATAATAATAATTTGTATAAATATTTTATTCAGGTAGGGTATTGTGAATCGTGGAATAATATATTCCTACAAAGTGTTTGTACTTTAATTTAAATCAATATGTCATTGTAAAAAGTATCAAATGCTTTTTCAATAAAAACGTTTAGTTATAATATATTTTCAAGCTCAATAAAGATAACACAGGAAATGATATCCTATATAAAAAATTAGTTGAAATCTTTACAAACACTAATGGGGACAAATTTTTAATTGGAAATAACTTCTCGAAAATCCATCAAGAATAATCTGAACACATAAATTTCTAAGAATCAGAAGTTTAAATCAACAAATTTCTGAAGGTTTGAAGAAAATGGCACAAAACTTTATATTAAAACCTATTTTGGTTTATTTTAGTATATATATAATAAGTAAAAATCAAATTTATTTCATTAAAAAAATATGTGTTGTATTTCAACTTTAGAAACTAGACAAGTTGGTATAATATCCAAAAATATTAAAATTGTTTCTAAAATAACTATTTTTAATATTAGATGTTATGAAAAAATTAATTATGTATATAAAAGATAATAAATAAAAACAATTCCGTAGCAGTTTTTTACATTAAACATTAAATATAAACAAAACTTTGCCATATCATTTACACGCGTTTGTGTGTACATTTATTTCGTGGTATAACGTATGTACATATATGCTCAAAATGTCTTGTTTTTCTTTTTGTATCACAGTTTTGATATTAAATAATTATTTAGAGTGCTTACGACTATAGTTGTTTTTTGCGCAGGCGCACAGAGGGTTAGAATAGCCTGTTTTCTTGGATTAATTAAAAAAAAAATTTTAAGTATTGTCAAAATTTTTTGTACCCGGTTAGAGTATATAAAATTCTACATCACTTGTCGTTAAAATAAATGTCAAAAGTGCTCTGGTGTTTTTGTAGTGAAACTTCAAAGTCAAACTTTATAGAAAATAGTTGAAAATTTTATTTATTTTAAAAAGTATTGCAAAAGTTAACAATTTTTCAATGGAACCATCAAGTTCAGGTTATTTTGCAAATACTTCGTTAACATTTGTGTGTCAAATTGTGTGTGGAAGTGTTTTAGATTTAGTTATTTATATTGGAAATGCCAAAAAAATTAGCATTTTTATAGTTTAAATGGATAAATAGTTATTATTCGTCCATATTCGTGCCATAATTTTTAGTTTAAATTAAAGAAGACATAAATCTCTATTATATTGCCAAATTTTACGCTGCCTTTTAGAAGCTATGCATTGTTTAATGCAAGTGTTGCAGCAGTCAAATTAGCTAAAAATCACATTGATCTCGCGACTGCTGCTGTTGTTGTGTATTGTGTTTTGTTGTTTTTCATGTTACTTTTTTCCATTTATTTGCGCTCTTCTTTTCAGTATATTAATGATGTTATTTTTGTTTCTTTTAATAATATTCTTTGTTTCAATAATATTTTGTTTTTGTTTATTTTAATAATATTCTTTTTTTTTACAAACAGTGATCGTGTTGTACAGTTTTAAGTAATCGGGTAAAAGGGATTTTTGAAAGATTTTTTTTTGTATTAGAATTATTTTTTGTTTTTTATAGAAACAAGTTCGAACGTTGTTTTTTATACTCGTCGAAGCTTATTTGATATTATGATGAATTCAAGTGCTCAAACAATGAATGACAAGATGAAATTTTTAGCTGAAGAAATCAAAAAACGCACCAACTGCTCTGAGGATAATATGTGTGATTTTAATAAAAGAATGGATGTTTTCTTTTATGAATTTAAATCTAGGTGGACTTGAGCGCATAGAATGGAAATGAGGTTTATTGCTCAAAATAAAATCTGGTTGGAATCCTCTATTGGTTTTACTCTTGCCCCGACTGCAAAACGTGGTCGAAAAGAAATTAGTTTTACCGAGTCCAGTGGTTGGAGTAAATATAAAAAAACAAAGATTTTAAGAGACACCACATCATTGCCAGAGTTACTTTATGCTCCACAGGTTAAATTACAAAGCGCAGGTTATGTCGAGGAATCAAAAGTGTTGCGAGCCATATATGAAAAGTGTTGCAAGAGCATAAATTTAAAAAAAAGTTGAAACGACCACTTTCCACCTTGAAAATATCGAATACGAAAGCTTTGGCTGTTTTTGTAGAAGCTAAACTGACACGAAATCAATACAATGTTGTTAGACAAGCTGCTCCTCAAATATTGCCCTCCTACAACAATATTCAAACTGAAAAACAAAAAACTTACCCAGAATTGACCAGCTTTAAAATAAGCGAGACCTCCGTTGAAGTAACTTTACAAGGTCTTCTTAATCACACAGCGGAGCGACTAATAGAACTTCAAGAAACTGTTATTGACTCATTAGGCATTACGAACTCGAATGTAGTATTATATTCAAAATGGGGCTTTGATGGAAGCTCTGGCCATAGCTCATACAAACAAGCCTTTCATGGATCTGATGCTAGTGATTCATCAGTTTTTTTAACCACAATTGTACCACTTAGGCTTATGCTTGAGTAGAAGGTAATTTGGCAAAATCCACGGTCGTCTTCAATACAGAAATACAGAATTTAACCTGTTCAACTGTCACGATTGGTGAGAAAGTTGTACATGTTTTCCACAAATTAACCTTGGCAATGGTAGATGGAAAAGTTTGCAATGCCTTAACAGAAACCACATCAACACAAAAGTGTTACTTATGTGGCGCTACAAGTAAGGATTTTAATAATATAGAAGCCATGGTCCAAAGACCTGTGCATGTAGACAATTTAAGATTTGGCCTTTCCATTCTTCATGGCTGGATTAGATTTTTCGAATGTCTTTTGCACGTGGCATATAAAATACCTTTACAAAAGTGGCAGGCTAGGACTGATTCTGAAAAAAAGAACAGTAGCTGAAACAAAAAAAGAAATTCAGAAAAAATTTAAAGAGAATATGGGATTAATAGTTGACCAACCCAAACTTGGTTTTGGAAACACGAATGATGGGAATACGGCAAGACGTTTTTTTCAAAACGCTGAAAAATCTGCCGAAGTAACAAAAATAGATGTTAATTTAATAAAAAAAGTGCACGTGTTGCTTATTGCTGTATCCAGTGGCCACGAAATTAATAATGAAAAATTTAAAATATATGCACACAATACAGGACGGCTTTTTGTTGAAACGTATCCTTGGTACAATATGCCTCCCACTTTGCACAAGTATTTTATTCACGGACCCGAAATTGTGTCAAATGCCATTTTACCTATTGGGCAGTTATCAGAAGAAGCGCAAGAAGCTCGAAATAAAGATTTAAAAAAATATAGGGAGTTTCATTCACGAAAGTGCAGTCGCGAAAAATCAAACCAAGACATTTTTAATATGTTTTTGATAACCTCTGACCCAATTATTTCAAGCATGCAAAAATTGCCTACAAAGAAGGTTCAAAGCTTGCCAGAGGAGGCAATTGATTTAATTGTACCTGCAGCTCCGAACAAGAACAGTGATATTGAACTTGCTAATGCAACATCACTTATTTTAATGGTATTAACTGAAAAATAAAGAAAAATTATCCGAACATAGCTTCCCTAATTTGATCCAAGAAAACATGCTATTCTAACCCACTGTGAGGCGCTCCCAAAATTTTATGTTTCTGTATGATATTAGACACAACAAAGTGCTACCTTTCACGCTATAACATCGCGCCATTACTAAAACTTGCAGCTTCTTTTGATTTTTAGCTGAAAGGCTGTATGAAAAATTTTTTTAAGACGATTATATCATATTTCTGGGTAGAAGTAGAGTATGAATTATTCTAGATCACGAAGTCATGGTTATGGAGCGCTTTCTTCGTCCATACTGAATAAGAACTCTAACCAAATAGAATCGGTTGAGAATTAATTTTTATAATTAATCCAAAATTTAATAAATAGCTTTTTTGTAATTTATTTGCTTTAGTTTCCTTTTCAACCAATTGAAAAAAAATTTTATTAATATTTCCAATAACAAACCGACAGCTATAAGCTGATCGGATTGTTTCCAATAACAAAACCGATAACATCGGTTTCCAATTCGAAATATTCCAATTCGTACATAAAACCGATAATATCGGATTCCATGACACCAAAGTATTTATGACTACAGTGTGAATCCTCGAATTATTTTGGTATCATTAGGGCTTCCAATATTTTCGTTAGGGTGACTCATATATAAAATGTGTTTGTTTGTTTGTAAATTAAAATCTACCAACTCATTTTGACCCATGGCAATACAATATATAGGTGCCATTGGGGTGGCCCATATTTTCATTGGGATATCTACTAATTTGTTTAAGCAAAGTGCGATCCGTTTTGCTTTAAGCTTAAAAAAATTAAATTTAAAGAAAAGCTATCAAAATAAATTATAGTTATACACATCTGATTATATGTTATATTTATTTGATTATATTCATTCGTCTGCGCTGGCTTTAGCACATTATATCTTACAATTGTGTTATGTATAGTTTTTTTTTTAAATCTCGCTGATTGATATACAGGTTTTTTGTGATTGCATTCAAAACAACAGATAAGCCATTCATCTGATCCTTATCATACTACGTTTGTATATCCAGTTCCATTTCCAAAATATTTGTTTACTAAAATGTAGAATAAAACGTAAAATACGTGAAACGGTGTAGAAGATCAGTAAACTATCCATATGAAGCAATTCGATGGACATGTGCACAAAGTTAATCTGATTCCAATATTAGAGTAAAGCAGTTGAAAAAGTACGAAACAACAACAAAAAGTTATTGTGAATATGTTCTAGCGTACTCTTTGTTATTAACTTATTTGGTTATTTCATCACCGGTTTTGTGTTTATTTTTGTTTGTTTTGCAAACAAATAAAAAATGCTTCCAAAGATGCTGCATTTTTTTAAAGAGAGTCACGCTTGGACGTAGATGAAATAGAACACATAACTTTTAAGACACATTTCGTAGCTCTTTAATGTAACAAAAAGTTTTAAGAATAACATATTTTATGCGAAAAAAGAAAATGTATTTTAGGTATGCAATCTCATTGGAGAAACGGTTGGGCATAGCCTTATAATCGTTAGGATCATCTTCAAAGTACAGAACTGTTGCCAGTTTATTGGGTGTTGGCAAATCGATCGTTGCAGAAATTGTATAGATGTTTGCATTGTTATGTATTATTGTTATAGATGTTTTAAAATATTTTTAATAATTTATAACTGTCAATACTGTCAGAACTGACAATCAATTTTGTAACCGGGTTTCCCCAATGTTCATTGAACACAGCTACAGACAACAAACTACATTTATGCTACGAATTCTTTCGTAGTATACAAACCAGACATAAACCAGCTTGTAATTGTAGTATAGGTTGACACTATATATATAGTATATATAGTTGGCACCTTTTCGGTGCCAACCTTTCTCGTATTGGATATACGACCCAGCCGATGCATATTTTAGACATTTCTAAAAGACGTCTAGCTAGAGGAGCACTTGGGTCAATCGTAGCAGTTTGTATGCCTCCATACGCTTTCCTCATTGATTTAACTGCACTCAACTGCAGTACTTTAAAATCGTTACATTTTCTAATTATGGCATCATCGATGTCCTCTTTAGAAGTCACTTCATCTATGTCCCTAATTCAAATCCTAACGCAGCACCGCTTCCACTTTCGGTGAGCAGGTTTACTCAGCTCTAGCAGCAGCTCATCTCTCTTGGTTTTTCTAATGCCTTTTACATTCTTCTTGATATCAAAAAGCTTAGGATGTTTCTTCATCTGCCTGAGAATATTAGCATAAAAAGCGGTCCCGCACGATTGAATATCCAAGGTATCTGGACGTTACGCCTGTTTGTTCCTTAACCTTTTTCTATTTTCGCTATTTTGTTATCCTGTGACGGACCAGGTTCTTTGCTACTTGGGTTCGGCATAGCAGCACTATGCTCTACCGCTGGTCTTACAGAACCACTTCCATTACTCATGACATCATTTATTGAGTTCATCCTATTCTACTTAGCCTTATTCCCATGAGAAAATCTAGCAGCTTTGCTTCTAGTTTGAGAATTTTGCTCGCAGACTCTTCACCGATCATAATCACCGTCTTCTGCTGAGATGGATTTGGATTTTCATTTAAATTAAAAAAAAAAACACACAAAACTACTTGTATGCATCAATAATCTTATATTCTGTTATATATACTGAAATATGTATAAGAAGTTTTAGGTGTTTTCTATGCCAACTTTTGATATATAATAATTTTAGAAATATTATCAGTTGACATTTCTAAAATATAAAATTATCAGTTGATATTTCTATAAAGATAATAGTAGAGTATGATTGAAACCAAAGAATACCAAGTAGGATGACTCTAACACATATAAAACCTTATTCTCACATACTTGGACACCATGTGAAACTAACCGTTTATTAATACAACTACGTACTTAAGCGAGAACCGTCAAAAAGTCGGGGTCGAAGTGCCCCTAAAGATATGAACAAACTGAGCATTACTTATTCTTCCAGCGAAGACCATTAAAGATATGGGATTTCAACTTTACAATGTTTGCTAAGATGCTTTGAGTCCATTGCGTATCGATTGCCTTTTAAGACTTGGCAAGTTAGGAATGATAAAAAAGCACTGTATAATAAAAGAAAAAACTAGATTAAAGAAAAATTTCGATCTTAGATGGAATTAAAAGTTGATAAAAAAGTTTAATTTGGCACCAGTAATGATGGCAAAAAAGTGTGAAATTTTTTAATTTTTTTAACGAATTCAAAAAATCGATCGAGATTACAGGAGTGAATGAACATTTGATATAAAATTTGAGTTAAATTTTAAAAACAGTACCCTCTGGAATATCAATATATATATATATATATATATATATATATATATATATATATATATATATGTAATTTTAAACAGCTAACGAAGGAAACTCGAGATATATTTTAATAACTATGATTGGGTAATTTATGCCATCAACGTTGCAAAAACTTCTCATTCATGTTGTGAAATTATAAAATATTTTGATTTACCTATTGGTAATATTTAAACACCTGTGTGAAATAAACATTTTGTTTAAAATATTTTCTTTTTTATCTTAGGAATGCTTTCTGAAGATGCTTTAGAATGTCTTCACAGAACAGACTTAAGCACACTCGAAAATTGTGATCAAGATTTATTCAATAAACTTCTAATCTCTTCCGATCCATTAATTTCATCTAATAGAAATACAATAAATATAAGCAGATTTTTTAGCAATAATCAAGAAATTAGTAATTACATAATAGTAGATGAATCTTTTCAAACTGATTCAGACTCAGAAACTTATTTTAGTGACTAAGAAATTGTTTACCATTGTTATGCTATTTGAATTTGGATGCTTTTTATCTTAAAAAATAATTTAATTTTAAAGTATTTAGTGTTCTCAATTCGGTAACCCTATTGTAATGTTATTTGAATAGCAATGGTTATTTTCAAAACTTTAAATAATAAAAATAATAAAATGTTTAAAATATTGTTATATTAAAAAAGGTATACGGCAACTCTAAGTCATATGAGATAGGTCACGCTATACAATTTTGTATGTGATATGACAGACTAAAATTAAAAAGAATTATAATTACTGAAATGGGGGAATTTTTGGTACTTAATTGCTCCCGCACCGGAAAAATAAAAGGATTTCTAAAAATTTTAATTAATTTTCGAAAATAGTAGGCCAAGAGATATATGCCAAAAATTTAATTAAGCTACCATAACTCCTTCGATTTTTTTCCACTTTTACTAATGGACCGTTCACTGTGCGACTTCCTGTATATATATATATATATATATATATATATATATATATATATATATACATATATATATATACATATCTATGGGAGAAAAAGATTTTGTCATACGTATTAATACTTCCTGGTTATCAAATAATATGTTAAAGCTATTATTTTTTTAAAGTTCAATGACCTTATTATACACTTTTATTTGGGCATTTATTATCTATATACATAAGTCCTTATGTAAAAAAAGCAATGTGAGTCCGATCACAGGAAATATGTATAAGCATCTAGTAATGAAACATTTTTTTTTAAGTTGGAAGTACTTATAATTATCAGTATATTTTTTTAATTATTCAATTAAAAGTATCAAAACTTTCAATATTGTAAAAACATAGGAATTTGCTGGTGTTTGTTTGTTTTATTTAACTTATTTGGTTCCTGAATGGGCACACTGCAGTTTATATGTACTGCATTAAAAATTGCAGTAAGCAGTAAATTTACTGAAGACTGAAAAAATTCATTACATTTGTACTGATTATGAAATTAAATTTGCATTACCAGTGAAACATAGGCTCGTATTCAAAATAAAATTTTAGCAAATGGCTACAAATTTTAAAAATTTTGTATGAAATGAAAACTATTGCACACTAAATGGTGCGAAGTGTATTTCTATATGGCTATTAAGTTTCTATGTTCTTCTTGTTGTCCGTATGATTACACTAATCATTCATACATACCCCACACCGATTTGATCTTACTCCAAATTTGTGATTGTATTGTGAAAAAGATTTTTACTCCCTAGCGTATAGATGTTTACAGATCAAAAGTAAACGAATGTATAAAATATTTCAATGAAAGGAATTCAGATAACAACTGACTCAAGCCATTACAACCGAGAGCTCGATATAACATGTAAATGCTATATATATATATATATATATATATATATATATATATGTTTTACATATTGGGTGAACTCTGGTTTTACTCGCAGTCCTTAGTATGTAAATTTATTTTGTGTTTATGTATTTTAAAAAGAAAATATTAAATAATATGCAATTTATTTGTTAAGCAATGTCTATATGCCGTTTTATACCAAATCATTTGGATACCCAAATTTTTAGTTTACAGTACAATATTTAAGTATCATTTAAGTCGCCCATCTGTTCATTGAAGTGTACCGTATTTTTATTAGGGTAACTTTAATTTTAAATTTTATCATTAGAGAAATTAAATTAGACTAAGAAGTTGAAAAATAAATATATAATTTAAAAAATATGTTATTCTGTTTTATTTTAAATTTACCAAGAAATAAATTTCTTTTCGTTTCTTATAGTGTAATTATAAATGTATGTTAACCTTATATAATTTCAAAGTATTGGTTGTTCTATAAAACAGTGAGCCATTGAACAAATAACATACATTTTCATTCCCGGAATTCCCTAAATGGTTATTTTTGATATTTACAAACATCTCCAAACGAAAATAACATTAATTCTATTTCTATGTACTGACTTATATGTATATATGAAAACTTTCCTTGCATTATAATTAATATAATTTTTACATATGGCCTATGAATTCTAAAAATTCAGCCAAATTGACTAATATAATAAAAGTTATCTGAATCCAAATCTTCTTTATCGCTTTATGCAACAAATTTTTTTTTTGGTAAATTCTGTATGAGCTGTAGAATTTGTCCATTTCTGGAGATGGATCAACACTGTCATAACAAACTCCTTTATTTAAGGCTAGTTTATAGGTCTTAAGGAACGAAAAAAAAACAAAGTTATTATAATAACAAAAATATCATTATTACATCATATATTTTTAATATGTATGACATAAAATATGCTGATTCTTAATTCCCAAAATCGAAGTTGATAATGCAGACGTTTTAGATAGTTTTCATTAGTATTCACCGTGGTTAATGTTGATCTTCAGTCATCCTTTACCTAACATTTCTTAGAATAACTAAAAATATTTAGGGTATTCCCGCTGCGTTTCATGTAGTCATATTGTCATAAAGTCATAATATTTTAAATCAGTTTAATAAAGTTGTTGTTGTGCTGCATACTATTTTTTCATAAAATAGCTCTAGAGATCTGAGTCGAACGGCTGAAAATCTTTAGGCGAGGCGGCGGTAGTATAAGTTTACTGTCGGTATTATTTAAGAAAACTTAGAATTTTCAACATTTTTGTTATTACATGTACTACAAAATACTGAATGTGCCAAAAAAAATGTTATTTCAAATTAGGGCTTCCCAAGGTATAAAATAGGTTCAATTTACAAATAAACAAAAAAGTAATAGGTTTTTGGTATTAATTTTGCGTCGAGAAATAGGTTTAAGCTTCCCAGCTTTGGAACCGTACGTCGGATACCACTGTATTTAAGTTGATTTCCAATCCATCAGTCTCTAGCTCTTCTGGGGGCTTGGGAAAACCGATTTCACGAATAGACAGACGGACATCGCTCAATCGTCAACACTATTCATAAAGATCCAGGATATATATCCTTTAAGGGGTCACATATTTATATCGAAGAAATTACACACGGAATGACAAACCTATATATACCCTTTCACTTTTTGTGAAAGGGACAAAATCCGTTAATTGCAATGAAACTTTACTACTTAGTAGCTTGAAACGATTTCCAAGCACTTATATTCGCTTAGAAGGAACTCTGCTTAACCGAAAATCCGTTTAATTAAAGCACATTTTGCTTAGATATGCAACAATTTGTACGAAACAAACACCGCATAAAAAAAATAATTATTAGTTTTTCGGCAACAAAATTTTTATCATAAATAACTTAAAATATTTGGAAAACATTGTTTTATTGGTAGATGACGTTAGTATATTATTAGAAAATAGAAAAATATATATAGTCCTTCATAAAATCATTAGATATAGGAATTATCAGGCGTTTTAAAGCCTAGCACTAACTAATGGTTATCATATAAAAATATCTTGTACTTTTAGAATGTGAATTTTCAAACATGATTTAAATTTTGCAAAATTGGATATTCGAAATTGTACAATCATATACATAAACTATATACATAAACTATATATATACATAAACGTAATGCTATGCCTTTTTCTCTTATATCTACGAAACTCTGCCAGGTTCGATTTACAAGCCAGTGAATCACTTTGTGTCATGTACGTATATGTATAAGTACATATATTAAAATTTTGTGAAGAAACATACACATTTGGAATGCAAAGAATTTTAAACAAAATAATTTTATAATATACTAAGGTATAAAGAACATATATTTGTGTATAACAATATTTGGAGAACAGTAAGTTGAAATACTTCCATCGCCTAATTAATTTAAAATTACATTAATTTTATATCACCAATTTTTATGTTGCTTTCGTTTAAATATATTAAATTTATATTATATATTTTTATATATACTGCACTACTAAGTTATCTATAGTACAGATTATATAGCTGTGCAGATATAGGTACTATGGACAATGTGATTCGACAAAAGGAATCCTTGCGCATTTTATTTGAAAAACAAGAAGTTATAAGAATAAGCAAAGTATGAGCACGGGTCGTATAGATATTTTTTTTTGTTTTTAAATTTTTATTTCCGGAATTCCCTGGAAGGTTATTTTTAATATTAACAAACATCTCCCAAGGAAAATAATATTAATTCTATTTCAATTTACTTATGTATTGGCTTATAAACATGAATACTTTCCTTGCATTATAATTAATTTAAATTTTACACATGGTTTATGAATCCTAAAAATTCAGTCGAGTCGACTAATAAATTAAAAGCTATGTGAATTCAAATCTTCGTTATCGCTTTATGCAGAAATATTTTTGTAAATTCCTTATGAGTTTGTCCAATTCTGGAGATGGATCAACACCGTCATAACAAATTTCATTTTACAAGGCTAGTTTATTGTTCTTAAGGAACTATTGCAAAAAAAAATTTATAATAATAAAAATAAAATTATTACATCATGTATCTTTAATATGTATGATATAAATTATGCTGATTCTGAATTCCTAAAATTGAAATTGTTCATGCAGGAGTTTTAGATAGTTGTCGTGAGGTTAATGTACATACATAGATCTTCAGGCATCCTTTTTCTAACATATCTTAGAATAACTAAAGATATATGGCGTATTCACACTGTGTGCTATTTAGTCATATTGTC